>JAVJIF010001047.1:0-176818 GCA_038442645.1 Agave tequilana | reverse complement strand
TGGCCAAATATCGCGTCTACCTTCTGAAAATCAGTCGCGTCTCCAGTGCCAAAGACGCACGATTACAGAAATCGCGCCTTTACAGCAGTACCATCTCTGCTTTTTGAAAAAGAACCTACGTTTGGCCTCCTGCTTCTGCAAAATCAGTTCAACAGTACACTGACGCAAGCAGACGACCAACCACTCCTGGCTTAAAGCGCGCCAATGACAGACTAAAAGCAATCGGAGAGGTTTAGACTGTGCATCTAAAAACACTCAACATGATCAACTCTGGGAGCTTCAAAGAGTTCAAACAGTACACTCACGAAACTCCAGATAAGATCAAACCCGAAGCATCAACAGTCTAGTCATGAAGGCGAACTCAGCTAGAGTCCAAAGTATTTCGAAATCCGTCCCAGTTAACTGCGGATGTCAAAAACTTTGGAGGGGGTTCTGTAGGCTGTCTAAAAATCACAAGACAAGCCACCAAAACACAGAGATCCAAGATTCAGGCGCAAGGCTAAATGTGACAATCAAGACGCGAGAGATAGCCCGCGTCTCAGCATCAAGGCGCGTCAGCCCGAAGCCCGTGTCTCAGCATTAAGACGCGAGAGATAGCCCGCGTCTCAGCATCAAGGCGCGTCAGCCCGAAGCCCGCGTCTCAGCATCAAGACGCGAGAGATAGCCCGCGTCTCAGCATCAAGGCGCGTCAGCCGAAGCCCGCGTCTCAGCATCAAGGCGCGTCAGCCGAAGCCCGCGTCTCAGCATCAAGGCGCGTCAGCCCGAGCCCGCGCCTCAGCATCAAGACGCGTTGGATCGACACCCACGTCTCGGTTGCAACCACCCCGATTATGGCGCCATCCACCGCCCATGTAGCGGGGAAGTTGGCCCTCATCGTGGAGCACTTTTAGGGGGCACGATCACCCCCTAAAAACCCTATAAATAGTCCCGTCACTATTTAAGGAGAGGAGGACAATTGACGACGAGAAGGAAAAAAGACGACAATCAAAGGAAAGATCAACGACAGAGAGAGAGAAAAACCCTTCAGCGAGCTTACTAAGTACTAAGCCGCTCTTCGCCTACCTCCTCCTCTAGAGTTTGGTAGACGGAGCTGAGTTTACTCCCTCTACCGACCGAAGAGAAGATCCCCGACGGTCCGAACAGTCATCCGGTCAACGGAGAACAAGATTCACTCTCCACCGCCACACGAAGAACCCAGCACTAAACAAAGGGGGAAATTCAAGATTCAATATTCCCCCTCCCTTGTAACGGAAGATTAAGCCGGCTGTAATCTTTTCCATCTGATTCCAGGAAGCGTTACACCAGCCAACCCCTCTCGTGTCAAACACATATAACAAGATATTAGTTGGTGATTAGCTTCAATAAGGTGTTTGGAAGCTTCACAAGTGATTCCAGGGCTTAAGCTTCAAGATCACACATTGCCTAGCCCATGGATGGAGTTTTGGATCGAGTCTACTTGAAGATGAAGATCGTCAAGAAGACTTAGGTATCCTAATTTAGATAGTGTGTTTTAGATCCATTTGTAAATCTTAGTATAGTTGATATGCTCAAGTGCTCATAACACAACGTTTTATGTTTTGGATTTGGTTTTCATGAATAATAGATCAAAACAAGTTTAAATAGTTCTTATGTATATTAGATATATTCTAGATATCATACATGCTTAACTTCTTATACAAACTTATTTTGACTATCTATTCATGTTTTTGGAAAAATCCAAGTTTGATAAAAATACATGTTTTGATTTTTGGTAAAAAATTAAGAAACAAAAATCGTTTCATATGCTTGATTTTGAGTAGAAATGTTTATCACATGTTTATATATCAATGCAATATGGTAAAAACATTTTGGGATTTTTACAAGTTATTAAAGATTTTTCAAAATATGTTTTAACCCAGATTCTGACCCGGGTTTGTGCTGACAGGCCAGGTCGGTCGACCCAGACGGTCGACCGCACCATGGGCCGGTCGACCCATGAGGTCGACCGACGTGCACAGACTTGTGCACGTCTGGCAGACACAAACTCGGTTGACCGTCAGGGTCGACCGGTCTGAGAGCTCTGCTCTCTGTTTGTTTGGGTCGACCGGGGGGTCGACCGTGGTTGCCCAACGGTCACATTTCTGACCGTTGGCGGTCGACCCGGCCGGTCGACCGGTAGCCTGTCAGGCTGCCAGCTCAGCTAACGGCTAGTTTCTGATGGGCCTATAAAAACCCAATTCTTTGGGATTTTGGCCAAGGTTTTTACAAGAGAAAAATTCCCAGTTTACCTGAGTTTAAAACAAGTTTTCAAAAGTATTTTGGGCTTTAAACTTCCAATCTTATTTGTTTTAGGTTTTTGGAAAAAAAAGAAAAGAGTATTTTGGGAGATTTGTCTGGCTTTCATTTTCTATCATTTACAAGAGTTTTCCCAAGTAGTTTTTCTTTGTTGCTTGTTTCCAAACACCTAGTTTTCACACTTGAGCTTATCCTATCCTAATCTATTAGGATCTTGTTTTTGTGGAAAAGAGAAAGAAAGAGAGTTTGTGGTCTTTGAAACCACTTGTTGTAAACACCCTTGTTCTCTTTGTATCCCTCTTTGGTAGAGGTTGATCGGGTGATTGGTTTGCTCCCTCTTTGGTAGAGGTTGAGGATTGTGGTTTGTTCCTCTAGTGAGAGGTGGAGTTTGGTTTGTAAACCTCTTCGGTAGAGGTGTTGGTTGTTGTATTGGCTACGGGCCTACCCCTCGGTTGTGAGGTGGTTGTTTGAGAGAGGAGTTTGGTACTCCTAGAGTTGTAACAAATCCTCTTCGATAGAGGTTCCCTCGGTGGGAGATAGTGGATTGAAAATCCTACACGGTGGTGTAGGCGGGGATGTAGAGCTAGGGGCTCGAACCTCGAAACATATCTTGTCTTAGCGTTTGATCCATTGTCTCTCTAACTCTCTCTCTCATCTATTTGTGCAAAGCATCATTGTTCATTCATATCATACATTGCTTGCATTGTCCTTGCATATTTCATATTGTTATATCTTGTGTATGCTTGGTTGTTTGTGTGTGCCTCACTTATACTTAACCACAAGAGCTTCACATAGCACCTCAACCCATTCAAGGGAATCAAGAGGAGTTAATCCAGAGCCCTTCACGGGGAATTCGGCTACACTTGTGTGTTGTATTAATTGTGTTGTAAGATTTGCATTAGCTTCCGCATTTAGAGCACTTAGTTCACTAGATTAGCACTTGCACCTATTCACCCCCTCTAGGTGTTTTTCACAAAGTCTGCAACCAATCCACTCCCAAAACCATTTGATAGCCTCCTATTGGTAATACATGAAAATCAGTCACAATTTCCAACCCCTGACACTTAAAACATACTGCTTTACATAACCCTTCACTCTGTAACCTATCATCACCTGCTACTATAACACTGAAAGTCAATTCAGGAGTGACTATGAGGCCTGTCCTTTGTACAACCCTCAGATCAATGAAATTGTGTGTGGAACCTGCATCCAGCAATACATTAACAGGTTTCCTATTTACTTGTCCAAGGAGCCTTATTTCTTGGGTGAGACACTCCCATCCATAGCATGGAGAGATAGTTCAGGAAAATTTTCTTCTACTGTCTCCCTGGGTTTTAAAAAAATTTCTTCCTCCAACTCATTTTCAGACTCCTCACACTCAATCAACATTAAGCTTTTACCCTTGCATTTATGGCCTGGACTATAAGGTTCATCACATTTAAAGCATAAACTCTTCCTCCTATATTCTTCCACTTGAGCTGGAGACAGTCTTCTTACTGGTGCAGAGGTTGCTGCATTAGTATCCTTCCCGGTAGCTGAAACAATTGGGTTTTGGTACTCAAAGAGGAATACTGGCTGACCCTTTAAAGGAGTAATCCTTACTTGTTTCTTTTCTGCCACTGCAATGGTCTCCCTGACAACTGCACTTCTATACGCTGATACCATGGTCATTAACCTATCCAGTTTGACCTTCCCTCTCAAATCTTCACGCAGACCAGACATGAATAAACTGATCAAGTTTTTCTCAGTCTCCTTAATCAGATGAGCCAATCTAATGAATGTTTTATGGTACTCTTGTACTGATCCAGTTTGCTTCAGGTTTGCCAAGGCAGCTAGTGGATCATCCAAATTATCAGGCCCATATTGCAGGATCATCTCATCATAGAATTCAAGCCATGTCACAAACCCTCCCTTCTGTTTCTCCAACCATCTCCACCATAAAAGCGCCTCACCTTGCAAGTAAAAAACACAGAACTCCACCCGGTCTTCCACTGGAGTGTGGTGGATGGTGAATACATGCTCTAGCTGATACAACCAATTCAAGATGTCCCCATCTCTTTAAATATAGGGATTTCCACCTTAGGACTTTTAGGAAGAGGAAGCTTACCAGATGCAGCGAAAAAAGTTGGAGATTTCTGGTTCTGTTTCAGGATGTAATCTGGTTTCCCTCCTAACATAGCAGCAGGCCTCAAATGTGGAACTGTAGGAGGCACCACAAATCTGGGACTGACCCTGGGTGTCTCAGTAAGAGGAGCTTCGTCTCTCTCTGATTCTCCTTTTCCTTTACTCAGAACTCTAGGCTCCTGGTACATCCTTGCAATCATTCCAATTAGCTCTTCATGTCGGAGATCCATTTTCTCTTCAAGAGACCTGAACCGATCATCGATGGATCTCAACTTGTCACTCACCTTCTCCTCCAGCACTCGAGTTCTAAGCGCCGTTCTCTCATCGATAGCTCTGTATTGGAAGTCAATTTGACATTCTTTTTGAGAGATTGAGCCTTCACTGGTAGTTTTTTTCAGATCTGCATCTTTCTTAGGATTCCAACCGGCATCAAATGGAACCGATCCTCTTGGTTCTACTTCCTGTTCAAGATCGTCGTCGTCACCTCCTTGCTCGTCGACGAGAGATGGCTCTGATACCATTGATAGATCTTCACCTTCAGCTAGCGCGTTAGCGATGATGGGTTGGTAGCGATGGCGATTCCTTGGCGGCATCTCCACCTGCAAGATGGAAAATCACAAGGAGAACAGGCAGCGCTCAAGGAATTAAATAACGTTAGAGAGAAATTGATTTATTTCTCTCTTCAAAAGGAGCTCTGAATTAGGTTTTTTACAACCAAATAGGAAAAATCAGAACTGAGAGAGGAAAGTAAGAGTAGCTATGTTTTTTATACTCTGCCTCTCTGCCTCCTCAAATGGGTCGGGTAATCCTGCTAATGGGTCGGGTCCTGGACCCTACCCATTATAATGAAAATGAAGAATTTCAAGAGAGAAAGACCCTGAATCCCCTGAATCGCATCAAATCTTTATCAAATAAATATTCATCTCCTAGTAATCTAAAGGATGAGAATCATTCATTTTGCCCTAGAGTTAATTTTGAGATGACAAATGCCGGTCTGATAGCATCATTTAAATAGATTCACAAGTTCTTAATCAATTCTCCTTGTAAACAACTCGTATGAATTTATAACTTTTGAGGTAAAAGTTTGGTAAGATTTTGACCCAAATTCGTTTCCTTGATTTCTCTAGTTCGAAGTCCTAATGTGTTCTCAGTAGGTCAAATTTCAACGACGTAGTTCTCACATGTCAAGTTACTGAGTGTTTGTGCATACAGTAATAATTGATAGTGGTTTAACTTAGAATTGAGTTCACAATGACAAGTTTAAATTCTAAGTCTTTAATATTAGAAGTCTTGAATCACTTCAATTTGTAACATTACTGGTGATTCTTTAAACTGTGGCCCACCAGAGAGATTGATTATTTTTTGTATATGTTTATAGAAATGGTTTGACTTTCTTAGCAAGTTTCTTAGAATAGATTTGAGAGAATCCGTTAAGAATGTGATTTCATGTTAATTTTGGATGCTCAGAAGCAAGGTGGCAAGTGCGCGGTCGCATGGGGGCGTAAGGAGCACCTGGAGAACAGTGACCAGAACTGGTTTTTGTTGCTATGAGACTGTGTTTGGCTGATTGAAAACAAAGTGGAGAAAAAGCATGTGCCAGATGTAATGGTCTCAGATTTTCATAGCCTCAATTACTATCAACAACCTTATTCTAAATCCTAGGACCATTACACTAGATTTCATGTGCCTTCAGTCCAGAGGGGAGGAAATCTGATACAATTTTTTTGCAGAGCTCTCTTTTCCCGGGAAACAAACAAGTTTGTAAACAAAAATCATATAGAACTTACATGTCAGAACAAAAAAAATTCACTTTCCTCAACTTTCAGGGCAAACAAATAGACTCTTAATGGCAAGGCGAGCTCAACATAAAGTGTGGAGCCCTCGCACTTTTTACTTTTTTTGTTCTTTTGAAAAAAATGGTGGAAGAAAATACAAAGGAGAGGGAAAAGAGAAAAGACACACAGTTGGAGAAGGGTGATGGCACCAACATGGAACGAGAAATGCCAAAGTTGAGTTCAGTTTTGGTTGGAAAAGGGAGATGACACACCAAAAAGCTATGCGTTCTTGTGGGTGGGTTGGGTTCATGTGGGTCGACTCTGAGCCTGGGCCTGACCAAATGAATTAGTGGCAATCGGGGGGTCTGTTTTGTCGCTATGAACCTTTTTTTGATAGTCAGAAGTAAAAAAAAAAAAAACCAAAAGACAAAGAAACAATAGAAGAAAATCAAAAAGTTATAAGGCGATCAAGTATTCTCCTTAAAGAGGGGATCAATATCATGCAGCATAACCTTATCTTGTTCAATCAGCTCCTCGTTGAGGTCATCAAAATCAACAAGGGCAGTGAGTAGTGAGAAATTTGCCGGAGATGAACTCTTCTTCTTGTTCCTTCCCACCTTGATCCCAATCTTTGAAATTGCCAATCCATGACACTTCAAAGGGTCTGCCACCTCCTTGACCCTCTTCAGCATTCTATGCTTGAGAGAGATGTTATCCAACTCGACTCCTTCTTCAGCCAAAGTAGAAGAGGATCCATGTAACATCGCTCTGAGCCTGGCCACTGCTTCAGTAGGATCCTACATCATGCTATCCACAATTGGTGTAACACAAGGTGCGTTGGAATCACCGATTGTATTGCCATTGGCGACGATGGTGTCAGAGTTGATGCTGGTGGAGTTGGAGGCCTCAGTTGCGGGCTTCTCTTCCCCAGTTCCTGAACTGCACTTAGCAGATAAAGGAGGCAAATGGGGTTGCAGTTGACCAACGAGGCTCAACCTGGGCCTGATTCACTTCACATGGCCCTCACTACCCGAACAAAACTTTGGGTTTAATAATGGGTCACAAAGGCATTAACCTTCTGGTCCAGCCCATCAAGGAGAGGGACTTGGGTGTCACGCATAAAGGCACGTGTTTTCAGTTGTGGCTTCATCGAGTGAGCGGTGGTTTGCGGCAGCATGCCCGTGTGATTAGGGTTCCAGCATTTGCTCCTAACATGAATCCATAGCTGCTGGAAGGTTCCGGCTGCATCATTGGCCCGGGGTTAACGCAATCCACAGCGGCCATCTCAACATCCCGAGCCGTAGGGCCGATGGAGTTATCACTGTCGCTGAAGGGGACTGGGACCTGATGGTCCTCTCTGCGACACATCTTGCCATCTCAGCGCCCATCTTAGCCGCATGATTGGCATTCGGCGGTGGAAAAAGAATCTGAGAGGGCAAAGAATAAAGAAGACCGATGGCCCACAAGCCCATAATGGCAGCACAACAAGTTCATGTTTTCAAATTGAAAAGGTTGCCAGAATGGGGGCGATGACGGGATCCTCAACCGCAATTTCAGTACCTCAGAGTAAAGGCTTTGAGAGATCAACATCCACAGCTACCCACGTATCTCCCCTTAGACAACATCTCAGTAGAGTCATCTAGTCGAATCAGTGATCCCAATTTGGCAACAATCAACTCAAGGGTTGCTCGTGACCAGAGAGATAGGGAAAGTCAGATAGGCACAGCCACAACACAGCAAGCTTGAGGAGAGGGGCGAAAATTCGATGACCACGGGCTGATGGCAAGCACAACATCGTCTAGAACCCAGGGACCACCAGCAGCACATGGTCCTTATCCTTCAGCGAGGTAAAACAGAAGATGAAAAATCCATGGTTCATTGGGAACACTTCCCACTCATGTTGAGGTTTCACAATGAACCAAGGCCAAACTGAACTTGATCCAAAGGAAGTGGATGATCGAGGAACTTATCGATCAAGGCGAGTCTCCATGGAGCAGATCCATCATCAAGAACAGATTTTGGAATGATGACCAGGTCTGGATGAGCTTTCCTCTGCCAATCAATAACTTCGAGGGTTAACAAAGAGGATTCTTGTGACAAATAAGATTTTTTAGGGCCGATCTGAAATTTAGAAGAGATAGGGAATCAGGTGGTGAATGAAAATAAGATGAGGGAGGCAGTTTTGGCGGTGGATCAGGAGGCTGAGCCTCTACCGCCTCAGAGGGAAAAGGACACTAGGGTTCATCTACACTCCTTATCTTTTGTGGCTGTAAACTTGGCGAACTTGGGCTTTTCCACCTTGTGTGATAGACATGAGTATTCACTCGGTTTCCACATGCAGTGCCAAATGTTTTATGGTGGGTTTTCTTGCTGTGAACTTTGTGGACTTGGGCTTAGGCTTGGTTAGTTCGGGGTGGGTTGTGGTGCATGTGAAAGACCGAGGTTCTTAGGGCGACTTTGGAAATTGATTTTACGATGCCAAATGAAGTCAAGGAGGTCGGGTCTGGAGTCGGTTCATGTGTGTAAGCCACACACATATTATAAGATAATCAATCCCTCTTTGATACGTGGATTAGATGTCATATTTTAAGGATAAAAAACTTTTGTTGGATTTGTTGTATCCAAAATTAAAATAACAAATAATTTAATAAAATAAATATAGGAACAATTTGATTAAGGTTGAAAGAGAAATTTGATAAGAGAAAGAGGGAAGTGAGAGAGAGAAATTCTTTTTCATAATTTTACTTTTCCTACTTTCATGGTGTTGGTATAAATATTTAGAAGCTTAGCTTCTAACCCTTAACAACTAAACCCACTAATTATGACAATTAACCCCACTTTCTACGCCAACTAACCCATTAGTGGAGTGATTGTTAGCGACCAAGTCAAATTAACTATCTATAAATTTTATTTTTTTAATTTTTAATAAAATTTCTAATAGTCTCCCCCAAAAGATTGAAATTCTAAATAAAATAGAGAAGATATAAGAATATCTGAGCATGTTATCATATGCGATCGGTGTAGGTAGCTTTCAGCTTTGAACCTACACTTAGTGACATTTTGTCGCATCTTGAGGGACATAATGGAGTAGGCTTTGAATTAGATCTCTTCACTAAGAATTGACAAAAGCACACATAACATGCTTACAGAATTGGGTCACGGGGTGGAGCGTTATGACCATGCTCACATGCTGACTCATAAGAGTTTCTAGGGGTCAGCCTTTTCCCCAACCGCGGTCTTCACGGCTTCTTTCATGTAAGTCCTCAAAAAGTAACTGTGATCAGAATGATACCTCTCACACCACGTGTTAGACTTATTAACAACATAAGCTCAACCAAGCCGAACACATTATATAAGCTCTATCATCATAGGAATGTGATAGTATATATAATAGTGCAAATCATAAATACATCTAGTGCTACAAGTAGGAGTGTAATTTTTAAGATCAATGTTTCACATGAGAATCACTACTTCAGCTTGTTCCTACTACATTAAACCTCTTTCATGGGACCATCTCAACAATTAAGTAGGTTTGGTTCCCGCTGCCAGTGATCTTTACTGTGTGCTTATCCCCATCCCCTCGATGATTTTAAGACTATTCTCCTAGATAAACCTTTTATCAAAATGGATTTTATAAAGTCCAGGGTTATATATATGGCTTAAAGCCTTTTCATATATTTTATATTTTAATGCAAGCATTATTGCTCATCTAATGAGAAGCTCTCTCCCAATTTGAGAAATATACAACATTTAAACATAAGATAACATTCAAATATGGATTCATATCATTATTATTACAAAATGAAACAATATACAAAGTATGTAATAAATGTATTATCGAATACATAAAAGCATTAACATTTATAATACCATCGCAATCACATGCACAATTTAGTTTTCATTCTCAATGTCATTATCAGTAAAGAATGATAATGAAAGTTATACCATCTGTAGAACTAATATCTTACCTTTGTAAATTGATGATACTTAAAGATATAATGCTATAATTTGGTCGTAAAGATGGTTGTATGTTGGTGACTGACTATACAACCTACCTGCCGAACTTGTCTCACCATTCTATATCCTTATCTCAATTTAAACTTTTCATCCCATAAGCATATCATCATTTAAAAATTCTTTGTCACATTATACATGTAATTTTCAAATGTAAGAATTAAATTGATGAGTAAGATAAACTGACCATAAGAGCACAAGTGCTTCTGTTCCCACGAGTATGCCACACATTTGTTCATTTTATTTGAATTAGAGACACCGAATTAACAAAAAACAAATAAACTTTAATATTTATTAGTGAGATTTAAACATGCATTGAAAAATTGAGCTCTATTTGAAAATATTTAATAAATCAGATAATTGTCAATCTACAATTAGAAGTACTTAAAGTCTGCAATTAAAGAATTGTCTGACAAATTTTATCATTTTATAAATATGACATATGACATGATATGAAGTGGAATAATGTGAAAGCATCTATTAGTCTCATGTGCAATTCCTAAAATATTAACAATCATGAATTAGTGATCAGTTTTGTTTTTAGTTCCTTTGAAAAGTTTCTTTGAAAAATTGCATAATGTTAATATTGTTGTATTCAGCTTAAGTTTTTCTCACACAATCTTATGCTCATATTTGGAACAATCACATTCTAATCCTATCTGTGAGTTCTAATAAACTAGTTAAAAGATCAGGTAGAATGTGAAGTTGAAGCCATAAGAGCTAGTCTTTTTGAACCACATCATTAGTGAAAGTTGTTGGCCCAAAGGCCTTCCACTCTAGTTTTGATGATGATTAACTCATGTAGTTATGTTTACTAATAATCTTGTGTTGTTTAAGTTTCAGATCATTAACCAAGATATTAGTTGGTGTTTAGCTTCAACAAGGTGTTTAGAAGCTTTTCATGATGATTCCAGGGCCAAAGCGTCAAGATCACACATTGCCTAGCCCATGGATGGAGTTTTGGAGCAAGTCTACTTGAAGATGAAGATCGTCAAGAAGACTTAGGTATGCATAGTTTAGATAGTGTGTTTTAGATCCATTTGTAAAGTTTAGTATAGTTGATATGCTCAAGTGCACAACACACAAAAAGTTTTATGTTTTGGATTTGGTTTTCATGAATAGTAGATCAAAACAAGTTTACATGTTTTATATGTATAGTAGATGTATTCTAGTTATACATACATGGTTTAACTTGCTAGACAAACTTATTTTGATATTCCTATTCATGTATTGAAAAATCAAGTTTGATAAAAATACAAGTGTTGGTTTTGATAAACTTTACAAGACTCAAAAATGAATTTATATGATTGATATATGTCTTGAAATTTTTATCACAAGTTTGTGTTTCCATATAAAATGATAAAACTATTTTGGTGATTTTTAGAAGTGTTAAAAGATTTTTAGAAAAATATTTTACACTGTTTTTCTGTTCCAGATTTCTGTTCCAGGCTTCAATCAGTCGACTAGTCAACCTGACCTAGTCGACTTGGGTGAAGTCGGTCGACCGGGCCGGTCGACCGACGTGCACAAATCTGTGCACGTTTGGAGGCACTGGGACGGTCGACCGCTCGGGTCGACCGGGGCACTTATAGTGCTCTCTGTTTGTTTCGGTCGACCGGGCCGGTCGACCGCTGTTGCCCAACGGTCATATTTCCGACCGTTGGCGGTCGACCGGGCGGTCGACCGTTGCCTGTCAGAGCTGCTGTAACGCCCCGATCCTAAAGATACGGAGACGTTATGGCGACGCATATACGTAAGGGAAATACCCCATGTATACGCGCTAAGCCTAAATGTAACCTGAACAAGCTATAATCTAAACCATAAAGATCACTGCAATATGACATATAAAAACTACACATGATAGCAATATGAATGACAGGAAGAAAATGGCAGCTGAATGCAATACAGATAGAGTCATGGAGTAACAGGAATAAAAGAGAAATGAGTGTACCAGAATGAAGAGAGGGAGACAGTGTCCAACTCCTCGCAATGTGTACCAACTCATCGAACACCTGCACTATGAGACAATCGTCCAATAGCTGGACGTGCAAACCCAGGGTCGTCAGAACGCGACCATAATGAGTGTGTGTAAAGGGAAGGAACTCGTGCAGAAGAAACAATGTGCATTATATAATAGTAAGAACAACTGCAAATGGAAAGACTAAATAACAAGATAAATAACTGAGCAGTGACACATATAGTAACAACATGAATACAGGTAGAAGACAACTGGTACAACTGTAAATATGCAATCAATGTCAAGGCATGTAATCTATCACATGTCACTAGGTTGGCATTCAAGTCCGGTCATAGGTCTGGTCCTGGTTACAATAATCTGGTCCTGGCTACAATCATGTATACAATCATGTGTCATAAGGCAGGGTAACCATTCAGGGTACAATACAATGTTCTCATACAAATCATTCAATAACAATCAGTAATGTTCTTTGTTATCTTTGTCACTTTCCCATCAGCGTCCCACAACATCCGACAGTTCACACTGGAGCCCGCACATCCAGTAGAACTCATTCGAACTCCGATATGCGGGTATCATTGTTCGAATAGGGAAAGAGAACCAAATAACATGTATCCTAGGGGTTATCATCATACAAGTGCGTGTGGATGCTAATAGGCACTGAGAATGTAATATCACGCTAACACCAGGCGTCACGTACAATAGATAGCCCTACAGATTCAAGAGGTGGCCCCCACAGATTCAAGAGGTGGCCCCTACCATGTGTATGGTGTGGCACTTTGCTCCGTGTGGCACTTTGCTCTGAGGGAAACAGGATTCTAGAGGTGGCCCCCGTGGATTCAAGAGGTGGCCCCCACCATGTGTATGGTGTGGCACTTTGCTCCACGTGGCACTTAGTTCCTTTCAAGATCCGCCGGACGCTAGCACGATTGTGGGATACATCCTCGTCAATCCCGACACCAGGCGGCAAACCGCCGGACGCCGGTTTGACTGCGCTATTAACAGGGTCAACAGTGCATGGGACATGGGTACAGGGGGTACAGGAGTACTATATGTCAAGTAAAAATAATACAGTCATATGTCAAGGTCCCGTGAAAGGTGTCAGGTATACAGTCAGCTAGGTAGGGCCATTAGTAACAATCAATGCCATTTCAATTACTGGGATGTTACGGGACGGTAACAATATCAGTACAGTGATAATCAATCAATAATCGTATACACAGTGAACAATATCAGTAACAGTAACAGTAACCGTGTATACGATGAACAATGGGACTGTACAGTGTTACGGTCAACGATGCTTTCCCAGTAACTTTCAATAATATGAACAGTATGTTTATTGGGTAGGTAATGTGTATAATCAATCAAGTTGCTTAAGTGGTAACATGATGTTTATCCAAAATCAGCAATATTATCTTCTAAGGTTTATTTACCATGCATTTAATGTGTGAACATGAACAATAACTTACAAGCATGAACAGTAATTAAACATGAACACTTATTTAAACATAATAATAGTATATTGGAACAAGTAAAAAGGCACTCACATAAGATATTGAAATATTCAATATAAAAACAAGGAACACTCACCTGAGATCGTCACCGGTCCGAATATAGACGTGGCAAATCAACTCATAATTCCAATAGCCACTTGATCATCAAGTATCAATACACATCGTGTAATTTGACACATTAAACTGCTGTTCCAATATATCAATAATCAGTACTTAAACCTCTCACTCTATCAATCAACTCTGATCCCCAAGTCTTCACCAATTCCCACTTCTATTAAGGCCAATCATAATATTCCAACACTCGGTAACATATCAGAAAAGGCATGGCAGTGAAAAGGTATCAAAGTTTAGAATGTCCCCAATTCCTATCATTCTGTACATAAAAGAAACCAATGAAGATTTTGAATCGTGAATTAAATCATTTAATCTAATGCTTTGATTTGGATACAAGTTCAAACATGTTGCAAATAACCAAAAGAATCTCCAATGACCTAGTCATAAAATGTTAGTAACAGCAACTTTTAGCAAATGACCGAAGGCAAGTAAAATCTCTACAAAACTTTATTACAGCGTACTCTAAAAAATAGTATCATGTGACCTACTCAGTGAATAACTGTATTAAAGATCCGAGTATAGTAAAAGATTTTTAAAAGTCATATTGTTTTGATTTCTTAGCTACTTCACCTCCTTACCGATCGACAATGTGCACTTTTCAATCTAGTCACACTAACAATGTTCTTTTTATTACTTATATTTATTATCTTATTGTCTTGCCAATTTCAGCCAGCAACATGCAGCAACATTAAGATTTTACAAGCATTGCCTCATGAGAGGCCTCACATTCATGCAAAATGCATGAGACAAGAAAATCCAAAGTGTTATTACTCAAGACATGAAAAAAATAACAAAAATATCAAATCAATAAATGTTGTTCAATTTCCATTGTAGCTAAAAAAAAATGGCAAAAATAGCTAAAAACTTATTAGACTCGCAGCTAAAACATTAAACAAATTTGACTGCTTGTGTGAAAAATAACAGGTAAAGAGTTACTGAAAATTAGTATTATTGGACCTTTTTCACACTTTATATTTTCACTGCATCACTCGTGACAAATTACGATATAGAAAAGAAGCATGCATTTTGGTACACACATATTGACCCGTATCTCCGATTTTCTGAAATTAGTCAAGACCAGTAGTTTATTTACTTAAAATTCTCGTGCGCATTTGAGTTAATTTAGTTTCTAGCAATGTTCATTTTTAACCATCAGACCCAATAAAAATATTCAAGCGCATGAATTTTCCTTCCATTGGTTAAGAAATTGTAATCATTTTCCTTCCATTGGTTAATAAGATACTACTTCAGATTTCCACAGTAAATTGCATGCAAGATTCTTAAATAACTTCTAATTAACATTAATTTTCAGAAAACTAATATGAATAGCTATCAACTGTAAATGAACAATAAGATTATTGTTTCTGCATCAATTTAATTATAAATCAAACAATATCCCCAAATCCAAGCTCCAAACAATATCTATTAGATTTAGAGGTCAGATCTAAACATTTCAGATCTCAGCGAAATCTAAACTAAAACTAGAGAGACTGACGAGATCTAAAGAAAAACTGAAGAAAGGGACGAGAGACCTCACATCAAGGGGGATCTGCTCGCTGGACTAGTGGCGTTGGTTGCGGGTGAAGAGGCGCCATGGTGCTGCGGCTTGGAGAGGGGGCCTGCTGGTGTTGTGTGGGCTGCCGAGGTTGGGGCTGCTGCGCCATGGGAGAAGGAGGCGGCGGCTGAAGATGAGGGAGAGAGAATTAGTTTAGGGATTGGTTGGATTTAGGATGGGATTTGAGATTAAGGGGGTGATTTGAACGAGAAGAGGAGCAGCAGATCTCCACGTATTGGAGGATGGAATTGGTTTAAATATGATGTATAAAATATTTGTATTTCTATCCTAAGCAACATATCAAAAATGCATCAGTGGTTGGTGCATTCTAATCCTTGTTGGCGGTCACGGGTTCAAACCTGTAGCCTTTGTTAATTAATGGGTTGGGGTTGTTCTAAATTATTTTTATTTTTGTTTCAATTTTTATTTTATTTTTATTTTTTTTGTGAAGGGTTTTAGATTTTGGGCCTACTCTTGGGCTTAGGCTCAGTTAGGAAAATAAAGAAAGGGGGGGAAAATGATAAGATAGGCTTGGGCTTGGGCTTGAAACAAAAGAGAATAAGAATAAGATAAAATGAGATAATAAAAACAATAATCATGATGATCATGATCAAGAATTAAATAATAATAATTAAAATAATATCTAAACTTTAAAAATGACAAATTTCTTAAAACAGAGTACACATACATATTAAAGTACTACTATTATTATTATTTATCATGTATTGCAAGATATGGGTATTACATTCTACCCACCTTATAAAAATTTCGTCCTCGAAATTTCAATAAAGCAGGGAATGATAGAAATCAATTGAAGAAGATGAAGCTTCGACACCACTTCTCACTGCATCAAGACTTCACCACACTTCCGCTGCACGCTCTGATTTCTGCTACCAGCTTCAATACGGAGTAACCAATCTCAAGGGACAGAATTAGGAGAGATGAATAGGAAAGAAGGATGAAATCAAGATGGACATCCAAATCACTCTAAATGAAGTGTTGGAATCATGGATATCAACAGATCAAGAATGGAATTCAAGGGAGGACGATCAATTTCAAATGGAGTCAATATTATCATGTGAATAGTATATGTATATTGCAGTGTCAACATAGCTGTCTCAGGTTACAGGTAGGAACTAGGTTCTCTTTTATGTCGAACCTAGGCTCTGATACCACTCTGTAACGCCCCGATCCTAAAGATACGGAGACGTTATGGCGACGCATATACGTAAGGGAAATACCCCACGTATACGCGCTAAGCCTAAATGTAACCTGAACAAGCTATAATCTAAACCATAAAGATCACTGCAATATGACATATAAAAACTACACATGATAGCAATATGAATGACAGGAAGAAAATGGCATCTGAATGCAATACAGATAGAGTCATGGAGTAACAGGAATAAAAGAGAAATGAGTGTACCAGAATGAAGAGAGGGAGACAGTGTCCAACTCCTCGCAATGTGTACCAACTCATCAAACACCTGCACTATGAGACAATCGTCCAATAGCTGGACGTGCAAACCCAGGGTCGTCAGAACGCGACCATAATGAGTGTGTGTAAAGGGAAGGAACTCGTGCAGAAGAAACAATGTGCATTATATAATAGTAAGAACAACTGCAAATGGAAAGACTAAATAATAAGATAAATAACTGAGCAGTGACACATATAGTAACAACATGAATACAGGTAGAAGACAACTGGCACAACTGTAAATATGCAATCAATGTCAAGGCGTGTAATCTATCACATGTCACTAGGTTGGCATTCAAGTCCGGTCATAGGTCTGGTCCTGGTTACAATAATCTGGTCCTGGCTACAATCATGTATACAATCATGTGTCATAAGGCAGGGTAACCATTCAGGGTACAATACAATGTTCTCATACAAATCATTCAATAACAATCAGTAATGTTCTTTGTTATCTTTGTCACTTTCCATCGGCGTCCCACAACATCCGACAGTTCACACTGGAGCCCGCACATCCAGTAGAACTCATTCGAACTCCGATATGCGGGTATCATTGTTCGAATAGGGAAAGAGAACCAAATAACATGTATCCTAGGGGTTATCATCATACAAGTGCGTGTGGATGCTAATAGGCACTGAGAATGTAATATCACGCTAACACCAGGCGTCACGTACAATAGATAGCCCTACAGATTCAAGAGGTGGCCCCCACAGATTCAAGAGGTGGCCCCCACCATGTGTATGGTGTGGCACTTTGCTCCGTGTGGCACTTTGCTCTGAGGGAAACAGGATTCTAGAGGTGGCCCCCGTGGATTCAAGAGGTGGCCCCCACCATGTGTATGGTGTGGCACTTTGCTCCACGTGGCACTTAGTTCCTTTCAAGATCCGCCGGACGCTAGCACGATTGTGGGATACATCCTCGTCAATCCCGACACCAGGCGGCAAACCGCCGGACGCCAGTTTGACTGCGCTATTAACAGGGTCAACAGTGCATGGGACGTGGGTACAGGGGGTACAGGAGTACTATATGTCAAGTAACAATAATACAGTCATATGTCAAGGTCCCGTGAAAGGTGTCAGGTATACAGTCAGCTAGGTAGGGCCATTAGTAACAATCAATGCCATTTCAATTACTGGGATGTTACGGGACGGTAACAATATCAGTACAGTGATAATCAATCAATAATCGTATACACAGTGAACAATATCAGTAACAGTAACAGTAACCGTGTATACGATGAACAATGGGACTGTACAGTGTTACGGTCAACGATGCTTTCCCAGTAACTTTCAATAATATGAACAGTATGTTTATTGGGTAGGTAATGTGTATAATCAATCAAGTTGCTTAAGTGGTAACATGATGTTTATCCAAAATCAGCAATATTATCTTCTAAGGTTTATTTACCATGCATTTAATGTGTGAACATGAACAATAACTTACAAGCATGAACAGTAATTAAACATGAACACTTATTTAAACATAATAATAGTATATTGGAACAAGTAAAAAGGCACTCACATAAGATATTGAAATATTCAATATGAAAACAAGGAACACTCACCTGAGATCGTCACCGGTCCGAATATAGACGTGGCAAATCAACTCATAATTCCAATAGCCACTTGATCATCAAGTATCAATACACATCGTGTAATTTGACACATTAAACTGCTGTTCCAATATATCAATAATCAGTACTTAAACCTCTCACTCTATCAATCAACTCTGATCCCCAAGTCTTCACCAATTCCCACTTCTATTAAGGTCAATCATAATATTCCAACACTCGGTAACATATCAGAAAAGGCATGGCAGTGAAAAGGTATCAAAGTTTAAAATGTCCCCAATTCCTATCATTCTGTACATAAAAGAAACCAATGAAGATTTTGAATCGTGAATTAAATCATTTAATCTAATGCTTTGATTTGGATACAAGTTCAAACATGTTGCAAATAACCAAAAGAATCTCCAATGACCTAGTCATAAAATGTTAGTAACAGCAACTTTTAGCAAATGACCGAAGGCAAGTAAAATCTCTACAAAACTTTATTACAGCGTACTCTAAAAGATAGTATCATGTGACCTACTAGTGAATAACTGTATTAAAGATCCGAGTATAGTAAAAGATTTTTAAAAGTCATATTGTTTTGATTTCTTAGCTACTTCACCTCCTTACCGATCGACAATGTGCACTTTTCAATCTAGTCACACTAACAATGTTCTTTTTATTACTTATATTTATTATCTTATTGTCTTGCCAATTTCAGCCAGCAACATGCAGCAACATTAAGATTTTACAAGCATTGCCTCATGAGAGGCCTCACATTCATGCAAAATGCATGAGACAAGAAAATCCAAAGTGTTATTACTCAAGACATGAAAAAAATAACAAAAATATCAAATCAATAAATGTTGTTCAATTTCCATTGTAGCAAAAAAAAAAAATGGCAAAAATAGCTAAAAACTTATTAGACTCGCAGCTAAAACATTAAACAATTTGACTGCTTGTATGAAAAATAACAGGTAAAGAGTTACTGAAAATTAGTATTATTGGACCTTTTTCACACTTTATATTTTCACTGCATCACTCGTGACAAATTACGATATAGAAAAGAAGCATGCATTTTGGTACACACATATTGACCCGTATCTCCGATTTTCTGAAATTAGTCAAGACCAGTAGTTTATTTACTTAAAATTCTCGTGCGCATTTGAGTTAATTTAGTTTCTAGCAATGTTCATTTTTAACCATCAGACCCAATAAAAATATTCAAGCGCATGAATTTTCCTTCCATTGGTTAAGAAATTGTAATCATTTTCCTTCCATTGGTTAATAAGATACTACTTCAGATTTCCACAGTAAATTGCATGCAAGATTCTTAAATAACTTCTAATTAACATTAATTTTCAGAAAACTAATATGAATAGCTATCAACTGTAAATGAACAATAAGATTATTGTTTCTGCATCAATTTAATTATAAATCAAACAATATCCCCAAATCCAAGCTCCAAACAATATCTATTAGATTTAGAGGTCAGATCTAAACATTTCAGATCTCAGCGAAATCTAAACTAAAACTAGAGAGACTGACGAGATCTAAAGAAAAACTGAAGAAAGGGACGAGAGACCTCACATCAAGGGGGATCTGCTCGCTGGACTAGTGGCGTTGGTTGCGGGTGAAGAGGCGCCATGGTGCTGCGGCTTGGAGAGGGGGCCTGCTGGTGTTGTGTGGGCTGCCGAGGTTGGGGCTGCTGCGCCATGGGAGAAGGAGGCGGCGGCTGAAGATGAGGGAGAGAGAATTAGTTTAGGGATTGGTTGGGATTTAGGATGGGATTTGAGATTAAGGGGGTGATTTGAACGAGAAGAGGAGCAGCAGATCTCCACGTGTTGGAGGATGGAATTGGTTTAAATATGATGTATAAAATATTTGTATTTCTATCCTAAGCAACATATCAAAAATGCATCAGTGGTTGGTGCATTCTAATCCTTGTTGGCGGTCACGGGTTCAAACCTGTAGCCTTTGTTAATTAATGGGTTGGGGTTGTTCTAAATTATTTTTATTTTTGTTTCAATTTTTATTTTTATTTTTATTTTTTTTTGTGAAGGGTTTTAGATTTTGGGCCTACTCTTGGGCTTAGGCTCAGTTAGGAAAATAAAGAAAAGGGGGGAAATGATAAGATAGGCTTGGGCTTGGGCTTGAAACAAAAGAGAATAAGAATAAGATAAAATGAGATAATAAAAACAATAATCATGATGATCATGATCAAGAATTAAATAATAATAATTAAAATAATATCTAAACTTTAAAAATGACAAATTTCTTAAAACAGAGTACACATACATATTAAAGTACTACTATTATTATTATTTATCATGTATTGCAAGATATGGGTATTACAGCTGCCAGCTCAGCTCTAACGGCTAGTTTTGTATTGGGGCTATGTATACCCCATCTCTTCATAATTTTTGTAGAAGTTTTCAAGTGCAAAATTTCAGACCTTCTTAAGTGTTTTTAAAGAGTTTTCAAAAGTATTTGGGGCTTTAATCTTTCAATCTTTATTGTTTTAGGTTTTTGAAAAAAATCAAAGAAAAGAGGATTTTGGGAGATTTGTCTTGGTTTTCATTCTATATCTTTTGTAAGAATTTTCCCAAGTGTTTTCTTTGTTGCTTGTTTTCCAAACACCTAGTTTCCACACTTGAGCTATCACCTATCCTAATCTATTTAGGATCTTGTTTTTGTGGAAAAGAAAAGAGAAAAGAAAGAGAGATTGAGTTTGTGATTTTTGGAACCACTTGTTGTAAACACCCTTATTCTTGTTGTATCCCTCTTAGGTAGAGGTGATCGGGTGATTGGTTTGCTCCCTCTAGTGAGAGGTGGAGTTTGGTTATAAACCCTCTTCGGTAGAGGTGTTGGTTGTTGTGGTTGCTTGGCTAAGGGCCTACCCCTCTTGTGTGAGGATGTGTTTGTTTGAGAGAGGAGTTAGATACTCCATTGTTATACAAATCCTTCTCGGTGAAGGTTCCCTCGGTGGGAGTCTTCGGTGGATGGTATAGTGGATTGAAAATCCTACACGGTGGTGTAGGCGGGGACGTAGAGCAAGGGTGCTCGAACCTCGAAACATATCATTGTGTTTGCGTTTGATCCACTTGTCTCTAAACTCTCTCTCTTTACATTTGTGCAAATCATCATACTTCATTCATATCATATTTGCTTGTGTTGAGCATAATTCATATTTTCATATCATATCTATTTACTTGTGTTGTGCCTTGCATAATTCACATTGCTATATCTTGTATATGCTTGGTTGTTTGTGTGTGCCTCACTTGTACCTAATCAACAAGAGCTTCACATAGCACCTCAACCCATTCAAGGGGAATCAAGAGGAGTTAGTCCAGAGCCCTTCACCGGGAATTCGGCTACACTTGTTGATTGTACTAAGTGTGTTGCAATATTTGCATTAGCTTCCGCATTTAGCGCACTTAGTTTTGCATTAGTTTTAGATTAGCACTAACACCTATTCACCCCCCCTCTAGGTGTTCCCTTTCAAAAGTGATATGTACAAAGAATCATTGTAGGTAAATATATGTAAATATATTGATATAAAATTATTCTTGACCATAGTTTCAGTTTTGTCGTTCCAACACCTGAGTTTTCTGTCAACAAAATTTTTAGATAAGAAAGAAAAATCCAATAGCAGTATTAATTAGCTCAGAACTATGATGTACTATTTTTCAATAGCGTGCATTAATTTCAAGCAAACATATAACCCCGTTTCTTCAATCTTCACGAAATACTAGCATATCTTTGTTTTGTAATGAGAAAATCAAAGTGAATAGTTGCAGATACATAAAGCATGTGCACATAAACACGACAGGTTACTGTAATCATATGAAAATGATAATTAAAACAAACAACTACAAAGTAAAGCAATAAGCACTCACGGGCATGGGTATTAGTTACTAATAACAGCTCAACATATTTAAGCCATTATATGAAATATTGGGCATAAAATAATAATGAAAAACTTGTTTTTTTCCTTAATTCTGAGTTATTTGAATTATATAAAGGAACATGCCTTTGAAACAGTCAAAACATCAATGAGCAATTTTAAGATTACCTGCAATTTAGGTACTATGTGGCAAACAGAATAAACAATAATATTGCCAACAAAAGTAAACAAAGTATTAAACTAAACATGGCAAGTTATATATAAAAAACTGTTATCTACATAAGAACTGAGTAAAAAAAAACAATAACCAGTATTAATATAACCATCTTGGTAGCCGGACACTTCATCACTATTATGTTAGAGGTAAAAGGCGTTAATTTTCAATCCTGCAGTTGAAAAAAAACAACCTTTCCCATGACGTAATAGTATTAATGCTTAAGGGTGAGCTTATTGTTGCTATTGTTGAAAGTACAAAATAATTTTTTTCAGTTTTTCTTAGATCCAAAAGTTATAGGATTTTCAAAATACTAAACACTCGTTGTAATAAGAAAATATTTTTTTAAAACAGTGACTCTGCTCCATAATCAAAGGAGATAACTATAAAACTTAAAGTATCTAAAGTAGAAATTTCAAATATCACATTTTTTTTTTTTGATAGATGCTCACTAGCGCTAAACTAGGTCAAGCTCTGCCATGAATGAACCTTGTAAAGCCTAGATATCAAAATAACATTCAGCTTGAATGTGAGAAATACTTACCTCCAAACATCAATACAAAATAGTTGTTGTGAGCTGACAAGAAAATTGGGCAAAAGGTAGTACCCTATACTTATCAATAAACAGAACTCCTATGATTTATGTGAATCTCATATTCCAATTTCCAATTAATAGCCAAAGTGCTTCAACTAATATTGTTCCTCGCAAGTTGTGGGATCCCATAAGTTGCTCATAGAATATTATCGGCATCTTCCAGTGACAACATAATTTTTTTTTTAAACCAATAGACAATAATCGACAAATTCTCTCATACCCCATAAATGCTAACAAAACAATACTTAAAAAATGTAGGAAACATTTATAATAACTATAACAATAGTATAATATCAATAAATATATTTAATGCACTTGGAGTAAAAATATCTCAGATAAGCAAAAGTAACAATAATAAACTAGACAAAAATTATTGAGTCCAAAAACATTCCTCACATAATACTATTATTTAGGTGGATAAAAGCAAATGTAAACAAACTTAAATAATGCGAATAAATTATTATATACCTTTTAGATTGTTGGATTTTTTGCATCCAAAATTAAAATAACAAATAATTTAATAAAATGTAATAGGAGCAATGTTACGGTCTCGGTGAAGACACGTGGTCGCTGCGCTAAAAGGCATATTACTGACCTCGTGCGATCAGCCAAGACAGATGTGCCTCTTAGCGGTGCTACCCCTTTCTGCTGGTGTCCCTTGCGTGCATGAGCATGAAGAGGAGGTGATCTCGAATTGTAAGTAATGCCCAGACAAAGGTTGAAAGAAAATTTTAAAGAGGAAAGCGAGAGAGAGAAATTCTTTTTTCATAATTTTTTTTTTTTTCTACTTTACTGATGTTGGTATGTACAGTTAGAAGCTTGACTCCTAACCCTTAACAACTAACCAAACTAATTATGACAACTAATCCCACTAACTATACCAACTACCCATTAGTAGAGTGGTTGTTAGTGACCAAGTCAATTTAGCTATCAATAAATTTTCTTTTTTTTTTTTTATGTTTTTATAAAATTTTCAACAGCTTTATAGTCTTTGAACCTCTTATAATATTATAAGAGGGTCAATCTCACGTGTGAATCAATGCGGGATTGGCGTTTTTATAGCATGCGTGTGGCTCACACACATGACCCGAACCAGTCAAGTCTAGGCCCTGAACTTAAAAAATGTTCTGATCCTCAACTTAATTTAGCTGAAAGCTGAGAGAAGTATTCAAGAAAATACCATATTGCTTGTTTAGATTCGTATTTATAACCTTCTAGCATGTAAGATTTGGTTTTAAATTTTCCCCGGAAGGAGTCTAGTCTAATTCGTATATAGTTATTATACACGTTGGGATTGAGCTAACTTGACTTCAATTTGAATAAACGATCTTCAATATATTTGTTGATCTTGATCTTGAGCCAATCTACAGCCCTAGCTAAAATTACTCTTTTATGCCTCACTCGCGATTGCACAAAAAGGCTAACAGAATATCTATTTATTTATTTTAACTTTACTATTTATGTATTTAATTATTTTTACCTTAATTTCTACAGCTTGCTGTTCATATAGAAAATAAAATAAAAATTCAAAATAAATAAACCTGCATGTGCCTCCAAAGTACAAATGTAATAAAATCAACTGAAGTCCATCTAATTTAGGTCCACATGCTCAATTAATACAAGAAAAAAACACTCACCCAAACTAGGCCCATGTGTCATATACAATTAAATTCAAGAAAAACTGTCTCCTGTCATAACTGTAATTAATTTGCATATCTAATTAGAATTCCGTTTGTCACTAAGCCTGCCTTGGTGTAAAGAGTGGGTTGGGTAACTTGGGTTACAACTTGAGGCTCCGTTTTGGCAAAAAGTTAAATAGAAGGATTAAGGCGGTGGATTAAGTTAGATAAAAAGAGAGATAAAAGAGAAAGGTTAAATTATTTAACATGTTATTAAAAGTTTAGGGTAAGCTTATACACACATGAGTGTTTGGCTGAGAAAAGAATTGTTCATAAATTCTTATACAAATAGAAGAGTTAACTCTTAATCTGTCAAGAGAGATGGATCTGTTAATCCTCCATTTTGGGGGGCTAACTGCTTGTAACCCTTTAATGCTGGCTACCTAAATTTGTATTTCTTTTTAGTGTTTGGCAGGTTAAGCAAGGATTAATTTATTTAATCATGTTTTTTTTTTAATTGACAGGTTAAAGATGAAATAAACTCTTTTACTCTTGCGTTCGTTCCTCACTAAAAGACACCTAAACTTACGGGAGGTCTCAGGTTATATGCTAGAATATTTTTGAGCAAGTACCAAAATAGAAAGGAGGAAGAGAAAAAGCATGCATATATATATTTTTTAATCCATGAGTTTCTCGGAGGGCTTGCAATTAAAGCGCACGTTCAAAATTTTATGAACTTCTAAATGTGTAACTATAATTTTAAGAGGTTGAAATATCCTATCATAAGAACACAAAATTGAGAAACTGGATTGGAAGTTCCCCTTTGTTTCGTTAAATAATAAGATTTCAGCAAAAAACTACATGACCTTGTAATCATTATAATCTTTGAAAAATTAAATTGAATTAAGAGCACACATAGCAATCCCCGAAAAGAGACCTTGGAATTCATGTGCATAAATATAAAAGTGAATTAAGGGTATGTTTGGTTGTCGTAATTGACCGTAATTCTTAAGTCGTAATTGATTAAGTCTTTTACAATTGTAAATGAGTCACATGCATGTAAGCTTTACGGTATTTGGTTGGTAATATAAAGTTGTAAGTGAGAAAGTGTATTGTGTTTTACGATGTTTGGTTATCGTAATGTGTAAGTTGTAAGTGAAAAAATTGACAACAAAATTAACTATTTGGTGATTTAAAAAGTTTTAATATTGCAAATAAATACTAAAAATGTTAAATATTAAAAAAATTAATATTAATATAAAAAAATATTACAAATTTGTATGACCCTAAAATTAACTTTAAGTGGGTTGTAAGTGAGTGATAATTGGGTTTATAAGTGAGTAGTAGTTGAGTTGCGTAAATCTTTTACGAATTACGGTCCAAATAAACACCGTAGTTGTAATTGGGTTGTAAGTCATTTACGAATTACGGACTTTTACGACGAAACAAACGGTCCCTAAGTGAAAAATCTATTACTGACCACATACAATAAAATTTCCTTGCCTGCTTAAAATGAATCACAGTTGTTACGAAGTATGCGTACGTATAATATACATCTATAGGAACTTGATTGGCTGTAGTTAATTTTCAAGGGGAAAGTAGTTTGAGAATAATTGATATGGTAAATAAATGAACATTGACAAGGCCCTCTTGCTCTGGGCCCATAAGCCATGATTGGGGAATCTTATCATTGTTGGGCTTGCAACTCCGAATTCTGGGCTTGGTCTTTATTCGGCTTCCACGCATGGGCTATAGGTCTTGTTATCACAAGCCTGACAAGAAAAATATGGAGGGGGATGGGTGGGTGGGTGTGGCTTTGTGTGTGTGGGTGGGCGGGTTGGGGGAGGAGTGGGGAGGGGGGTGGTGTTGGGGGTTTTGCGGCACTAAAACTACTTGCTTACAGACATGACCGTAAATCAATTCTCTATTCTTGTAACACACTACTACAATGCAGTATGCCCTACAGTGCGTAAAAAGTTTAGAATTCAAATTCCACTAATGTTGACCTTGGATGATGAAATCATACAACCGCAGATGCATGATGCATCGGTTTCATCTTAAAGCCGATAGCTAAGTCGGTCAGGCTCGACTTTAACCATAAGAACTTTCTGAGCTTGAGTGTGTTTATCTTTTGAGCCCGAGACTTTGTGAACATGACTGTATTTAAATGTTGGAGACCGAGATAGAGCTAACATTGACGCTAAATCAAATACGAGACACAACCCTAACATATTGATGAGTTAGACTGTTTGTTTAAAGTTATTTCTCCAACATCTGGGGGTGGACACAACAGACGCTAAAAGTACAGATCACAGAACATGGTGGTGTTATGTATGTTCATTATCGTACCCACCTTCAAAAGGAAACAAGCACTCTCCAGCATTCCATAAATTTCACAACACAACGAAGAGTTCTTGAATCAAGTTTGCTCACGTGCAATCTCTCTCTCTCTCTCTCTCTCTCTCTCTCTCTCTCTCTCTCTCTCTCTCTCTCTCATGTCGTCTATCATTCTCGCTGCCTCTTCTCTTACAACTCTCTGCAATGCAATGTTCTTTGGACTTGGGCACAAAATTAATCACACGTACGTAACATGCAGTTTGCTGACATCTAACCCTAGCAAAACACCCCTGCTTTTTTCTAAATCAAGAAAAATTTGAGCACTGCTTTAGAAAAAAAAAAAGAAAAAGAAAAAAAAAAAAAGTGGACCCACTCTTTTCTACCGTCAAGTACCAAAATGGAGCCACATTCATGCCCTCGTCCCCGCACAGGACGGGACAAAGCCCGCCCCCTTTAATGGCAAGGGGTGGCAACTTTTCACTTTGATCCCCAAACAAGTCCAAAAAGTCAACAGTATCTTGGGAGAGGATCATTTGCAATTTTGTTGTGTGCACCAGCTTTGGTTTCTTCTCTCCTTTTGTTGAGTGGAGCAAGAGCATGGGGAGTGTGACATGTTATTCCACTGGCTTTATGCACTCCTTTGGTTTTATGGACTCTTGCTTGAGAAGGACGCATGTTTTTGGACTAATCTCTCTCACCAGTTTGCTATCTTTTCAATGTGTTCCCACAGGATCTTGGGACCCTTCTCTCTTTACGTGCTCTGGTTCCATGGACCGCGCAGAATGCAGAACATTCAAACGAGTAGCTAGCGGAGAAATCGTCCCAGTTGACAACTGAAACTTGAAGAATCGTCATCGTTTGGACCTGACATTACTCTGAATTCGAATCCTCCCACTAATATTATTTTTTTTAATGATCTGAATAACTATTCATCATAACAGTCTGCCACTTTGTGAGCCATTGCAATTTTTCTTGATTTTAAAGGATTCATCTGCAAATATGAGGGAGCAGCAGGGCCCATGCCCTCATGTCCATAGGACTTCTCTCGCTGTTATTAGCTTTTCTTCCCAATTACTTTCATCCTTTCTTCATATGGTCCCTACAATACGAAGATCCTCTTGCTTTTCTTTTGAGAAATCAACCAATGTCGGCCCAAAAGATGGACGTGAGTGAGGATTAGTTTCTTTTCTTTTCACTTCGATCATTGTTGCAAGCCATATGAGTGGTTTGATTACGATCTAAATCTTAAATATTAGAGATGTGGATCCTTTTCTTTCTCTTTTAATTAAGTTTAGACAAGTGCAATCTTGTCATCAAACAAATTCAGGGAATTTACTTTTCTCCTGTAGGCCCAATTAGGGTTTCCACAGGCATTGTTTCAGGGGACCAAAAAAAAAAAGAAAAAGAAAAAGAAGAAGAAAAAATGGGATAAGTTTAAACAAGTCTAATCTTTACATTGTTTCCATCGAATAAATTCAGGGAATTTATTCAACTTTAATAATCCTAGGTTTCACAAGGGTTCTTCCATAGGCATTAATCATTATGAAAATTACAGACACTGTAAAAAAAAGAAAGCAAGGGATAAGGTGCTGGTGATATGATGCTTTGTGGTAGCTTGAGTGTTGTTATGATGCAAGATGACACAGATTAGCAATTAAATATATACTAAGATAATGTAAAGAAACCAATCTATAGAAGTACGCATGTGTGGCACAAGAAATGTACATTGCGTGCTGCACAAGATGGGAAAAATTAATATGGTATTGATTCCAGTATGCATATTAAAAGAACTTTTACAACAAGATATCATATAAACTGTGTGTATATTTTTTGAAGGAAGGTTCAACCAAAAGGTTTAAAATTTTAAAATTCATGTCTTGTAACAGTGTAGCGCAGATCGTCTCAAGGATTTACAAGCATGTCATCTCTCATGTTGTTCTTGTCTCGTGGTCATCAGCCGTGCTCACTTATATAAATTATCTCAACAAAATTATTCAATTATGTAAAAAGAAAGAACTTCTTCATGGTACTTGGAAAATAGGCATCATATAAAAGAAAGTTGTAATGCTGATCCATTTGAGAAACCAATAATTGTATCACTAAGTGTTTGTCTCATAGTCCATCTATATTCTGTTAAAGAAACAAAGCTTCTTCGAGGAAGAGAAAATAAAGTTGATTTTCATATCATTTTGTGCATGTGAAATCAGTTTACTAGTTGTTGCCTTATGGACACATGTAAATGCACGTGAGATCAATGTAAACAATGATCACAAATGAGAACTAATTAGATGATAAAAAAGGAGTGAGTTGTGAAGAGTTCCAAGAATCCCGACTACAATTTATGGATGACCAAAATTAAAATATCATGCATCAATCCTTAAACATATCAATCGTGATTAAAAATAAATAGGCCAAAATACGTGAGAATTCAAATGTCACAAAGTAGAACAAATCCCTCTCCACATAAGCATAGCTCTCTAATTTATCTAATCTATGATTCAAAGCGGGAGCTACTTGCAAAATACTTGGCCTTTTATCAATCTTGGCCAATTAGGTGTGAAAAAATATCAAGGACTAATTTTCAATCTAATAAATTCATAGCAAACTGACACTCGAAAAACGAATATTATCAAAATCAATGTCTCCATCCCTCTCCAATTTTTTTTTTTTTTTGGGGTTAACAAAATCCCTATCTGAAACGATTAAAGATCAATACTTTATCTACTTGAAGGGGTATGTTGTCAGGTTATTTTGAAATTCAAACATCGTAGAGACCCACTGGAATCAAAAAGTGGCATACTATGAAGGTCAGTAGACCCTCGAATGTCAACCATCCAAAAGATCTTAATTAAACAAATTATATTAAAATTTGCCAGTTTTTCTTTAAAATTTCTTAAATAACTAAAACGAATAAGAGAAGAGAAGGGGCAAAAAAGTTGTTCCTCCAAATAAAATAGTTACACAATCTAATTCTCTCTCCCCCCACCCCCTATATATATATGGGGTTAATGTACTTCAGCCGACAGCTAAGAGAGTTTCTCAGCCGGCGGTGACGTAGCCGAATATATGCCACATATCGGTGGCAGAGTGTAGGCGCCAAAAAAATTAAAAACATCCCGCCTAAAAAATCGTTAATCAAATTGACCAAAATACCTCTTTTTACTTCTAAACTAGTAAAAACTCATCCACAACAAAATTTTACCTAAAATATTTGTAATTTATAAAGAATTTTCTGTTTAATATATCTACAGTTATAAAATTCCTAATTCTACTATATCCAAAATATAAAGGAAAAAAATTGGATCAAGATAATGAGAAAAAAACAACAGCAGTAAAAGCAAAAAACATGAGTGAAACCTAAAAAAAACTGTTTATAATTTTTTATTATTTAATTTCGTGTTATTTTCAATTCATATAGATTTAATAAAAGAAACTGAAATGAATAGAAAAATGAAATTTAATGTGGGGCAGCCGTATATTATTTTTTGTATTACAAATGTACAGTGTAAAAAAAATAATGAAATACAACGCTTAATTATTTTGCAGATATATTATAAATCAGATATTCTCGTAACTACCACAATATTTGCAGATTGGTTGGATAATATTTCATGCAATTTTAATGAACTGCGACTATGCTTGGTCTTGATACTAAAAAATTACTTTATTCTCAATGTATATTATAAATTAGATCTAGGTCGTAGTACACATACGTTCAAAACTATAATCAAAAAAATATATAACTTTCAATTTTATATCACGACTGCGACCCTAGTCGCATTCCTTATTCGCATAGAAATAATGGACGAAATATGCTATCATTCAGCACTGCGATTACAGTCGTTGTCCTTATTCGCATGCCTTATGTAACAGAAATTTGATCGTTTTACAAAGTCTGCGATCATAGTTGCAGGCATAGTATAACAAAACTTTCGATCACTGCGATCATGATTGCAGACTTAATATAATATAACTTTCAATTTTATATGACGACTGCGACCCTAGTCGCATTCCTTATTCGTATAGAAATAAGAGACAAAACATGCTATCGTTCAGCACTGCGATCACAGTCGCTGTCCTTATTCGCATGCCTTATGTAATAGAATTTTGATCGTTTTACAAAGTAGATTAGCCCTGGGACCGTGAGATCAGTCCGCGTATATCACATCTTATAAAATGCTATATTAATTACTCTGAACTAATTGAAATAATTAATATTCTATCTGCCGTGACACAGCAACAATCTCGAAAAAAGTGATGCAATAATATTAATCTCGATAAAGGAAAGATGTGCACCATACGTAATCTAAATATATGAGAAAAATATTATATAAAAAGTTAATTTGTAGTTCACATAATAAACCTCTGGAAAAAAAAAGGATCTCTTTGGATTCTCCCGCCATAACTGCTTCAATTAAATATTTAATTTCTTTTTACCAATTTTTTGAAAACTCAACCGTCACCTATAACAATTATTATTACTATTCATATTTGTTTCACATTATTGACCTTTTTAAAGTGCTTGTAACTAATATATTATCTCATATCTAAAAATAATATTTGTGCTCTTCGTTTTCAATTTGATTTTAAAACTTTTCAGAAAATAATTCATTCTTGAATCATGTCTTTTCCATCTTCTTCCTCTGAGAACTCAGATTTCAACTTCAATCATTCTCCCACCGGTCCTCTTTCTTCAGGGTATTCTAGTGAATCTTGACTATCTCACTACATCAAATAATATTTTATCTGATCCTCCTCTTCATGAGGATATTTTATCTGATCCTCCTCTTCATGAGGATGATGAAGTTTTCATGGGGCTTAGTGAGGAGGAACTTATTCCTTTGCCACTTCACAAGGACATGCTTGAAGAAAGCATGTCCTCTGATGTTGGGAGCTCGCATTCTTTGAGTATATCTTTTACAGGTTTCTCGACATGGGTCAGAAGAAGAGCTTGATACAGACGGTCCACGTTGGGAGTTTATCGATGAACCAAAGCACCCACAAAAGGAGGAAGAAACTGAAGAGCACAGCGAGCGAGAAGATGAGGAAATAAGTGATGAACAGGAAGACGAGGAGAATGAACACGACGAATCTGCTTATGATGGTGATGACGACGAGAATTAGGATTTTCTGATCTTCTGATATTCAACGTTATTTTGTCTTCTTTTAAAAGCTTTTAATGCTTTTTTTTTGTAAGATCTCTTTCTGACCATATTATATTATAAACAAAATTTACTTCTATCTCTAAAATGATCTTTCATATTTTTCAAATACATATAAAGTATGCTATATAGTTATTATTTCTACATCTTATCTGCGATAATGGTCGCAGTACTCAGATAATAATTACTCTGAACTAATAGAACTACGATTATGGTCCAAGTCCGTAATTAACTATATTTATATATGAAACTACGACCACATCGCTGTCCTGTCATAAATAGTTTGATCGTTTTGCATTCAATAAAGTTAAAAACAAACAGATGATACTGAGAACATGATCACAATCCTATCAAATCAGCATATTTCACTGTATATCACAAATTAGAAAACTGCGACTGCTGTCGTTAAGCACTGCGACCATAGTCGCAGTCCTTGATCGCATCCAATATGTAAAAAAAATTCATAGTTATAGGCGGCTAAGACAACAGTTACAGTGAAGAACAAATATATAAAATAATGTGTAAACTGTGACTATAGTATCAGTACTTAGTCACTGTTATTACATTTAACGTAGCAAAAAATTTATCCAAAACATGTTATAGTTAAGCACTGCGACCATAGTCGCAGTCTATCTTCGCATGCAATATGTAAAAAAAATTCATAGTTTATAAGCGGCTGAGATAACAGTCACAGTGAAGAACAAATATATAAATCATACGTAAACTGCGACTATATTCGCAGTCCTTAGTCACCTTATTACATTTAACCTAACCAAAAAATAATCCACGACATGCTGTCATTAAGCACTGCGACCATAGTCGCTGTCCTTATTCGCATGGAATATGTAAAATAATAATAATAATAATTTATACGTTACATGCAAACAAGTAAACTGTGACTATATTCGCAATCAGTAAAATTCTTACAGATTATATCATAAAAATCTACAAATTAAATAATTGTAGACTGTAACAAAGGGCGCTTTTAAAACTATTGAGAAATTATTTTATTGACCACTATGAGCTTAGGCGCATTTCTAAAATATATAAAATCCGCGTAAAAAAATTTAATAAAGAAGTATTCAAATTTGTTTCGTGATTTGATGAGTTGTACTTGAAGAGACATGATTCATATTCAGTTGGTCGTAGTTTGGTCGCAATTATAAAAGATAATGGTGACAATATTGACTAACGTCAGAAATATAAAAAATTAATAAACTATACAGATCCACTATCTTTTACCGTAGAGGCATTTAGTAATTTCAATTGTTTCAATAAGCGGGTCGTCCTTTCTAGTGGTTAATAATGTGCCATGTCACCACAGGCTAAGAGGAACTCTCAGCTGTCGGCTTAGCCACCAGCTGAGAGAGTCTCTCTCAGCTAGCGCAATATGGCTATATTTTATCACAATTTTAGATGTTGGTATCATGGTCGTAGTGTTATATGAGAACTGTGATTAAGTTGCAATATTTTATGAGAACTGCTGCCATGGTCGCAGTCTATTTTAAGGACTGCGACCAAGGTCGCTGTCTTTTTCTGAGGATTGCTACTATGATCACAGTCCTAATTACACTGAGAATATATGATTTTTAAGACTGTGACCGTGTTACAGTGGACTGAGACCATGTTGCAGTAAGTTTGCGACCATTTTGAAGTGATAACTGAGAGAGTCTCTCTCAGCTGGCGGCTGAAATACGTTTTTCTATATATATATATTGTTAGTATTTGGAGTGCCTCATATTCATTGGAGAAGAATCCAGGTTCGGGTAGTTTCTTAATACAGATCTGTCCTCATATTTATTGGAGAAGAATTCAAGTTTTAGCAGTTTCTTAATACGGATCTGTCCTCATATTCATTGCAGAAGAATTCAGCTTTTGGCAGTTTCTTAATATGGATTTGTCTCCTATTTTGATTTGGATAAGGGTTTCCTATTTCTTTAAGGAGGTGCTGATTTGAGTTCATGTTGGACTAGGATCATCCTAAGTGCCTATATAAACCCCTTAGGGGTGGCCTTTTGAAGGTATGTCAAAAATTCAAGAGAAAATCTAGAATTCTACCATTTAAGAGTTGTGAGAGAGAGATCTCTCTGTAACTCTGGTATTTTTTCTCTGTTTTCAATAAAGATTTCTTTCCTCCTCCCCAGTGGACATAAGCACATTTCCGAACCACGTTAAATCTTGTGTTCCTTGATTGTGTGGTGATTGCTTGTTAGTGGTAGATCTTCTACACTTCCGCTACTGAGTCTTCAACTCGGTGTTTCTCTGTTGTTCAATCGATTATAGATCATCAGCAATTAGTATCAGAGCGATGGTTAGAAAGACGATCACAACAATCAAGTTTGAGGTGGAGAAATTCGATGGGAAGTCCAACTTCGTATTGTGGAAGATGCGAGTAACATCATTGCTCGTGAAGGAGGGCAGACATAAGGCCCTACTTTGTATTGAGAAGAAACCATCGAAGATGGAGGATGATAAGTGGAATGACATCGTGATTAGTCATCAATAATGCATATTATTAATCACATTTTCATTCTTAATTTTTGTTAAAACATTACTATTTAATTAATTATTATTTAATGACGTGCAGGCCTCCATAATCCAAAGGAAAGCCCAAAGAAGCCCAAAAGCCCATAAGAATTATGAAAATAAAGATTAATTGGGAAGATAAAAGAAGCATTGTTTTTCTCTCATTTAAATTTGGGTTTTAAATTAATTTATTTAAAATCTAGAGGAGGAGAAGGATAGAACAAAATTAATCCTCATCCCAATTAAAGATAGAGACGGACTTCCATTTAAACATGATTGCTTGCACCACAAGATGAAGATAAAGGAGAGAAAAATTTAAATTTAACCCAGATTTAGAGATAACATGATCTCCGAGATCAAAATATTTCAAAATTCGGGATCAAATAAAGATTTCGATTATAGATCTCCACATAAATGGACGAGATGAAGTCACGCGCCAAAGCGCGTGACCAGACTCCACAAAAGAGTTGACCTCCCATTTTTGGCCGCGAAAAGGTGGCCATCTTGGGGCCGCGTATGTCGAGTTTTGGTGGAAGAGTTGTACTAGGATTTTACTTCTCAAGTTCCCTATAAATAACCCTGTAGAGCAACAGAGGAAGGGCAGATCTCAGAAGCTATCCTAAGGGTTTTCTTTAGATCCTCTTTCTTTCCAAATTTACTTGTATTTTTCTATTTTTTACTTTGAAGAAGAGTTGAAGAAAGGAGAAGGCTTTGTATTGAGTTAGTGACAGATTCAATAAAAGATCATTATTTTCTTTCAATCTCTTTGCTACTTTTATTTGTGTTTTCTTTATTCTAATTTAATCTCTTGTATGTAATTTTTAAATATGCTTAATTCCACCATGAATATGTGTAACTAAATCTCTCATAGCTTGCTAATCTCTCCACTAATTAAAACCTAGATCTATAAAATTAAATTGATTAAACTCTATGCATATTAAAAACCCTAGGATAAGTAAATAATTCTTGAAGATTTGTCATGAATTGAGTAAACTAGCTTTAGGGTATACTATTTAATAATTATTCTTGATTGATACTTAGATACTTTGATGACTTAACGTTAAGTTAAAACTACTTTTCTTATGCTATACTTTGAGACTTCGATAAACCAATGCTTAATTTTATCGAGTGTACTGTAATCAGGGTTTACTTTCTTTCTTACTTTTCTTTCTTGGATTTGAAATAACAATCTAGGGATACTCTTTATAGGTTTAATATGATATTTATTCTAGATATACTAGTGTTTGATTATGGCAGATAATTAGTTGGTTGTGCCTGTTCTTTCTATTTAAAATCTTTACTTACAATCACAATTTTTTCTTTTCCAAGCTAATTGTCAGAAAATTCGTTCTGAAATGCGTCTATCGCATCCTTCCCTGTGGATCAACCCGTCTAGCCATTGCTGCGCGGTTACATTAAGAAGAGACTAAGAACTTCCTAACCTTGACTTTTTCTTTATTTTTAATTCAATATTTCCTTCTTAATCAAAAATTTGGCATTGTTGCTGGGGAGGGAACCGTACGATATTCTCTAAAACTATTTTTTTATTTCTATTTGTAGGATCTGATAACAGGAAAACTAGCTGCAGTTAAGGACATATAGCTACTCTGTGGCTCTATCCTAGAAGGTAGAGCAACAAAGCCTACTAAACAGCCCCGTAAATGCGGCAATTGCAGCATTTTCGCAGAATTAGTAGATCACTACTAATTGATCTTTTGTAGGTTGCTGCAAATTACAAAGTTCTATTTACTGTTTTGATAATTTTCTCTGTGATTACCCTGCATATTGTTAACTAATCAACAATAACCTATTAGTTGACTAATTAAAAAAATATTAGACTCTTGCCTCATACGCTCGTATCTATTTAAATTTCTTTAATTTTTATTGAAGAGTGCTAGCGATAAGGTGCGTCCACATTATATAACAGTCCTAGTCTTTATATTTTTCATTATCACTATCATCACTGGTTATCCTTAATCTAAGCATGGGACCCATCAAGATACAACACTTCAATTTCGGCTAACGTCAGCCTCCTTATGGCTTCACAACATTACTGCTCAAAATGCATATATAACCTCGGCATGATTTATATCAAGATTCCAACATTGTTCCGACAACCCGGTATGGAAATCCATAAGCCTACGCAATTCTACTCCATAAGCTCCATATCTATCATTAACAAGATTCAAGGTCAAGTACCTAATAACACAAGCATTATAATGTGTTACAAAAGTTAATAGGAAGCATCAACATAGAAAGTTTTACATAGTGTTTCTTAAACAATATATACATAAGATGGAACGTGCCAAAAGGTGAAAATGATCTCCCGCTGCCACCTATCCATATTTTGCCATTAAGCGAGTTCTTTATCCAAACCTGAAGGTGATTAATATAACAGGGTGAGCTCAACAGCTCAGTGAGTAAAATAACAAATATTCGCATGACCATTATGTATGTCTATTGGAATTTATAATAAAGGTAACAATTGTAATTTGTAATATTTTTATATATTTTTAGGTATATTTTTGTATATTTTTAGGTACTTGTTGAAAGTCTTGACCAAAACACAGTGATTGGTCTTATTAGTCGACTTACCCTTCCTACAGTCGAATAATCCTGTTACTAGTCGACTTGTCTTAAAACTATAGTCGACTAAGCCCTGTTCAAAAAGCTAACCACTCTCTGTTAACTGTATGTAATTAAAGCTAGTCGACTACCATATCTTATATAGTCGACTAATCTTGGTAATAGTCGACTTATCACCATCTATAGTCGACTAATCCTGACCAAAAGAAGATGTCCACTCTATGTTTGTTGCCTGTAACTAAAGCTAGTTGACTGTCCTATCTTATATAGTCGACTAATATTAATTTCCAGAGACTCGCGTACCTGTATCTCACATCTATAGTCGACTTGACCCATAGGTTAGTCGACTTATATGGTTAGAATTTGCCTATATCAGTCGACTCATCACAGAGTCTAATGTTAAAGAAATTTGTATAGTTTTAACATGCATTTTCCATCTTAACCATATAAAGAATAAAACAAATTTCAGTTTTATCATTTACACTCTTATTAAATATGAAGTTGGACTCCGCTTCGGTCACCTCTGGTTAAACCCGGTCCCTTCCTCCTATACGTTAATCAATGTAATAATCTCCCCTTCGGTCATCCCCGGTTCAATCCGGTCCCTTCCTCCTATACGTTATTCAACGTAATATTCTCCCCTTCGGTCACCTCCAGTTCAATCCTGTCCCTTCCTCCAAATACGTAATAATTATAGCTTTCATGTAATAACAATATACAAGGATTCATAAAGCAATATCAATATAGATGATTTTCATGATTGCCACTTTACATTATACCAATATAATGAAAGTCATTAATATGTATAAATAACAACTTGCTAAGTTAACAACATGCGAGCCTTTTGAAGGTAACCACACTTTATGTCGTCTTAATTTATGCGTAGCCGTATATATGCATAAGATCAAGTATTATATTTATTCATAAAACTATTTCTTCTTAAGAGGCGTGTATTTGACTACCGTATATATACACAATAAAGTTATCAAACATGCACAATGGTAAGCCTACATGGAAATGGCTACAACATGTTTACCATAAGATTATCAATAATGCATATTAAAAATCTAGAAGCCATACACATGTATTATCATTCATATCCACATCCACTTATAATTTAGCAATTCTACTTTACTTTAAACTTGACAACTACCTATTATTATTTTAGAGTTCGGATGTTCTCCCTTGAAGAGAATATCCCCAATTATCAAGCTTGGTTACCAACTATAATGGAGTCTACAAGACCATAACAGCATCATTAGTAGTTTATAGTTGGAAGAGTATAAGAGTGATGTAGTAGGCCTAAGGATAGCTTACATTCTTCAACCAAAATCACCCTCCTATCTTGCTACCTAGGCCAACCTTGTCTTCAAGAATTATCCCTCTAAAGTGATGGTAGATCACCACTTCTCCATGCTCTAATAGATCTTTGGAGGAGATAATCTAGGCTTAGGAAAGCTTTTAGCTATTAGGAAGAAAAGGAAGAAGAGTGGGTAAATGAGTGAGAGAGAATGAGTGAGTGAGAGAGGGGGGGACACAACTGCTGCTACTCCTTCTTGGCCGGCAGCAAAAAAGGGGAAGGGAGAAGAAAGTTTGGAGTTGGAGAGAGAGAGAGAGAGAGAGAGAGAGAGAGAGAGAGAGAGAGTGTGTGTGTGTGTGTGTGTGTGTGTGTTGCCAAATGAGGATTTTCTCCTCATTTCTACTCTTATATACCTCACTTCTTTTAATGAGATCATGCCTAGTGCCCCCCTAATATCATCTCTCTACATCTCTACCTTACTCCTATAAGTAAGGTCCCCATATCTCCCCCTTTATGATGCATAGTGCTACCAAGTATGGTGGGGAGTATGGAATAAAAAGTCAACATGCATGTGTATATTTAAACCCATATACATATATACTAGTATATGCATGGTATAAGATTTAGAATAAGTATTCTACATGAATTCTTGTTTCCACATTATCTCCCTAAGGCACTCAAGTGTATTAAATAGGTGATTAATTAAGGCAAGTATTACAGCTCTACCCTCCTTTAGGAAGTTTCTTCCTCGAAACTCAACATACCTTAGAACAAATGTGGTTAGTTCTTTCGCATCTCCTCTTCTAACTCCCAAGTTGCTTCTTTAATATGTTGATTCTTCCATAAAATCTTGACCAAGGGAATAATTTTTCTTCTCAATTGTTTCTCCTTGCGATCTAAGATTTGCACTGTCTCTTTCTTGTATGATACGTCTTTTTGTATTTGCAGAGGTCCATAGGAGATTATATGGTCAGGATCAGGTATGTACTTCCTTAACTGAGAGACATGAAATACATTATGCATTCTCTCTAAAGTAGGAGGTAAGGCTAAACGATAAGCAACCGGTCCAATTCTATCCAATATTTCAAATGGTCCAACATATCTAGGAGCTAATTTGTTCTTATTACCGGCGCGTCTCAGTCCCTTCATTGGAGATACCTTCAGAAAAACTTTATCTCCTATCTCAAATTACAGTGGTCTGCGGCGATTATCTGCATAAGCTTTCTGCCTGCTCTGGGCTACCTTCATCCTTTCCTTAATTAACTTAATCTTATCAGTAGCTTCTTGAATTATGTCAGGGCCGAATATCCTTCTATCCCCAACTTCCTCCCAACAGATCAGTGATATACATTTTCTACCATATAATGCTTCAAACGGAGGCATGCCAATGGTGGACTAATTACTATATTATAAGTAAACTCCACTAAAGATAAATAGTTGTTCCAATTTCTCCCAAAATCTAATACACAAGTCTTCAGCATGTCTTTCAATATTTGAATAGTCCTCTCTGACTGTCCATCTGTTTGGGGGTGTGCCATTGTACTGCACTGCAACTTAGTGCCTAAAGCTTGGATAGGCTTCTCTAAAATCTAGATTGAAATTTAGGATCCTGATCTGATACAATGGACTCAGGCACTCCATGCAGTTTAACTATTTCTCTGATATATACTTGAGTCAGTCTCTCTATAGAATAATTGATCCAGATAGGTAGAAAGTGGGCAGATTTAGTAGGTCGATTTACCACTACGCAGACTGTATCTAATCCTTGGGATGTCCAAGGAAGTCCAGTAACGAAATCCATGGCAATGTGACACCATTTCTATTCAGGAATTGGTAATGATACCAGCAATCCTGGGGGCTTCTTATGTCCTGCTTTCACTTGCTGACATACTAAGCACTTGTGGACAAAATTGAAAATATCCATTTTTATTCCATCCCATCAGAAGTTACGACGCAGATCCTGATACATTTTTGTGCTCCCCGGATGAGCTGTATACCGGGTACAATGAGCTTCCTGCATTATTTCTTCTTTTATCTCTGCTACATCAGGCTCACATGATCTGCGCTTGAATCTCAGTATATTATCTTCAATTTTAAACACCTTGAGTTCTCCTTCTTGTACCTTCTTCATAATTTTCCTTATTTGAGCATCTCTTAGTTTGGCCTCTTTGATTTAGTCATATAGATCAAATTGAATACTTACTTGATTCAATTGATACTTAGCATTGGAAGGATCAATAACGCGCACCTCTACTTGCATTTCTTCTAGATCTCTTAATAATCTTGTATAGCGAGTTATAAGGGCGGCCAGTGCTCCTCCTGATTTCTGGCTTAGGGCATCAGCCACCACATTGGCCTTTCCAGAGTGGTAGTGGATAGTAATATCATAATCTTTCATTAGTTCTAACCATCTCCTCTGTCGCATATTCAGTTCTTTTTGTGTGAAAATGTACTTCAAACTTTTATGGCCAGTAAAAATTTCACGAGACACTCCATACAAGTAATGTCGCAAGATTTTCAAAGCAAAAATCACATTGGCTAATTCTAAATCATGAGTGGGGTAATTTCTTTCATAAATTCTCAATTGTCGGGAACTCTCCCATGTTGCATTAACACACATCACAGTCCCAATTTTGACGCATCACTATAGATGACAAATCCTTCAATTCCCGAAGCTTCAGTTAAAACAGGAGTAGATGTTAGCTTCATTTTAACTTCAAGGAAGCTCTTATCTTGTTCTTCTCCCCACAAACTTCTTATTCTTTCTGATTAATTATGTAAATGGTGTCATAATTTGAGAGAATCCTTCCACAAATCTTTTGTAGTATCTAGCTAACCCCAAGAAACTTCAAACTTCAGTAACAGTTGTGGGTCTAGGCCAGTCTTTGATTGCCTCAATCTTTATCGGATCTACTGTATAATATGGCCAAGAAACCTACTTGTTCCAACCAAAATTCACATTTTTTTAATTTAGCATAAAGTTGCTTCTCCCTCAAGATTTGGAGGACAGTTTAAAGATGATTTTTATGATCTTCACTATTTTTTGAATAGATCAAAATATCATCGATGAATACCACCACAAACTGATCAAGATATGGTTGGAACACTCGATTCATTAGGTCCATAAATGCTGCTGGGGCATTAGTGAGTCTAAAAGACATGACTAGGAATTCAAAATGTCCATATCTTGTCCTAAAAGCCGATGTAGACACATCTTCTTGCTTGACCTTTAACTGATGATATCCCGACCTAAGGTCTATCTTAGAAAATACCATTGTAGTTGATCAAATAAGTCATCAATTCGAGAAAGTGGGTACCTATTTTTAATAGTGGCCTTATTCAATTCTCGATAGTCGACACATAATCTCATACTTCCATCTTTCTTCTTAACAAACAGTACTGGTGCTCCCCAGGGAGATACACTCGGTCGGATGGAACCTTTATTTAATAATTTCTGTAATTGAGTTTTAAGTTCTTTTATTTCTGCAGGGGCCATACGATATGGTGCTTTTGAAATTAGGGCAGTACCGGGTATCATATCTATTGCAAATTCTACATCTTGATCTGGGGGTAAACCTGGTAACTCTTTCGGGAATAATCAAGAAACTAATTTACGACTGGAATTGTCTCAATTTTGATATCAGTTCTAGTGGTGTCTAAAACTGAAGCCAGAAATCCTTGACATCACTGCCTCATTAACTTGGTGGCTTTAATGGCCGATATGTAGGGTATATCATGACTAACTTTTATCCCTTCAAAAATAAACTCCGGAACTCCTTTCATTTTAAAGACGATCCTCTTCCTATTACAATCTACATGTGCACCACAAGCGGACAACCAATCCATTCCTAATATTGCATCAAACTCCATCTTGCCCAGCTTAATCAAATCAACAGATATTTTCATCTCCCCAATCATCACTTCACAGTTCACATATTTAGTGCTAGTTATTATCTTTACCCCTATGGGTGTGAATACAACCAACTAAAATCATAGAGGTTTTGATGCTTGATTTAATTTATAAGAAAAAGCACTAGATATGAATGAATGAGTAGCTCCATGATCAAATAATGCATGAGCAATATTATCATACCTTCCACTACTGCTTTTGAGGCCATCGCTTCTCGATGGGTCAACACAAAAGTTCGTCCTTGAGCGGTGGCTGGTGTATAGATGATTGAGTTGTAGCAGGTCACGGAGCATTATTGGGCGGCCTAAAATTACTGGCTGGTCCCCTAGGAGGGTTCATTCTCATAGCTGGCCTCCCACTTCCCCTACTCGGCCCTTGGCTTCCGTGTTTCGTGGGCAATTTTTCTTTAAATGCCCCATTTCTCCACAATTATAACAAGTTCTTTCTTGAATGCAGTTTCAAAAATGGTTCATCTTACATTTCTGGCACCAAGGGGCCTCCGAGATTCTAGGGTGGGACGCAGAGGTAGTCTGTGCTTTCTGAAAAGTGTCTCTGTTCCTCAACCATGATCCTATGTCTCTGGTCCATTCTCCTCTTTGGAGAGTTACATTAAACCCAAATCCTTTATTACCGGTAGATACTGGTGTCACCGATACTGATGGTCCTTGATATCAGGGACGCTTTGAGCTAGGTAATTCTTTTGCCCAGTCTTCTTAACTTTCTCGTATATCCATTTCTACCTCCAAGGCTCTTTACATAGCTTGAAGATAATTCCTTAGTTGTAGGGGAATCAATCTGCTTCGAATTTCTAGTTTTAGGCTCTTCACGAACCTCTTAGACCTTTCAGCCTCACCCTTCACCAAGACATCAGCATATCTGGACAATTGGGTAAATCTCTGGCCAATTGGGATACATTCATCAGACCTTATCGCAATTCCGGAAACTCCGACGTTATTTTATTTTTGGCCGTCTCTGGAATGATTTTTCAGTGAATTTATTCACTAAGAATTCTCAGGTGATTGATTCCCTTGTGCTTTTTACACTATCTTATACCGTCCTCTACCAGGGTTCTGCTTCCTTTTGAAATATGAAAGAAGAGAAGGATACTCTCTCCTCATCAGTGCAATTCATTACATGCAGAATCTTTTCTATCTGGAGGAACCACCCTTCAGCTTGTAAGGGATCCACCTCCCCTACAAATACTGGTGGTTTCATCTTTTGAAACTATTTTAATGCTCAGTGGGAATTATTATTATTAGCTCTTGTCATTAACTAGGTGAGCCACTCTGGCATAACCCCCGGAGTTCCACGACCTCCTCCTATCTATACTTCTGAATCTTCATTACTGTCCACGGGGTGTGCACTCCCCATCACACTATAGTGTGATAATGGCTCATCGGGTGGCAGTTGATTTAGATCCATGTGTCCTTCCTATAAGATGAGGATGTCTAGTCAACATACTTCACACATATGAAAACAATTTTAGATAAAATTCTTAGTTTCATGCAATCACTTTAGTACAACATTTATTGTCATTTGCAAATAAGCAACTTGCTATATATATGAGTTTTGTTGCATATGCCCTGGCACATCTTGTATCCCAAAACGAATACAAGGATATTACACTGATATATCTACCCTTTTTGGATATCCGAACTAACCCATATGCATGATACAAGATGTGTCAAGGCATATGCAACAAAACTCCTAAGATATCTATCAACTAGCACACTAGGTTTATACACATATATATATCAAAAGTAATTGCTCATAAATTCATCCCTCATAGGGTAGAGTCTCCCCACTCGAGTCCCCACTAGTACTGCTGTTATCCTCACATCATGCATGCCCTCCTCAAAGTCTTCTCCAGGTAATTTGTCTCATTCGCAGCACCAGTCATCCAGATCATTATATAAATCCATGTCATCTTTCAATTTTCATCCTAAAAAAGACCTCTATGAGTAAATCCTCTTCGGATCTCTTCCTTTAATGCACTCATATCTCGCGTCTCTTCTACATCAAGTGAATCCCCAACCAAACTCTCCGTATCGACAATGGTCAATTTAGGCTCATTAGATGCCTGAGATTCAACCTCCTCATAGTCTATGTGGTCTGGGGCTGAAAATATGACCTCTGGGTCGGTCTCATCAGACTCATAACCCTAATCCATGGAACCTGCCATCCAACTCGCGCTCGAACTATCCGAGCTTGAGACTGGCCAATATTTGTCAGAGTCCCCCATCTACATATAAATAAGGAGTTATATCAATCTCAACCCATAAAAATAGTCTCGACATACTACTAATTTCATATAACAAGAAAGCAATATATATACACACACTTACACTTACACTTATTCTATCAATTCATTTATTACGTTTACTTTATTCTACCCGTAAGTTTCATGTTTCAGAATAATTTAGGTTCAATAGATAATTCAATATATTCCCTCGTCTCAGTGTCCCATACCACTAATAGATGTTTCTGAGAGCCCGCACTCTCAGTCAACTCACCCGAATCGGGACGTACGGGCACCCCGATTCTGATGCGAGAAAATAATCAATTATCGCTTGACTCACTGTTAATCTGTCACATAAAACCCATCACCTTACTATAATAACTTAAGGTTGATCATATAAGCAATATGCACTCATACATACACATTATGCCTAACAATTCTATTGCCTCATATTTCCGACTTAACCTTCTCTTTCTACCCATAACCCTTTACTCTGATACCAACTGTAATGGTCCCAGTCTTAATATTTTTTATTATCACTATCATCACTGATTATCCTTAATCTAAGCGTAGGACCCATCAAGATACAACACTTCGATTTCGGCTAACGTCAGCCTACTTATAGCTTCACAACATTACCGCTCAAAATGCATATATAACCTCGGCATGATTTATATCAAGATTCCAACATTGTTCCAACAACCCGGTATGAAAATCCATAAGCCTACGCAATTCTACTCCATAAGCTCCATATCATTAACAAGATTCAAGGCCAGGTACCTAATAACACAAGCATTATAATGTATTATAAAAGTTCATGGCAAGCATCAACATAGAAAGTTTTACTTAGTTTTTCTTAAACAATATATACATAAGATGGAACATGCCAAAAGGTGAAAATGATCTCTCGCTGCCACCTATCCGTATTTTGCCATTAAGCGGGTCCTTTGCCTTTATTCAAATCTGAAGGTGATTAATATAACAGGGTGAGCTCAACAACTTAGTGCGTAAAATAACAAATATATGCATGACCATTATGTATGTCTATTGAAATTTACAATAAAGGTAACAATTATAATTTGTACTATTTTTTTATATTTTTAGGTGTATTTTTTTATATTTTTAGGTATTTGTTGAAAGTCTTGACCAAAACACAGTGATTGGTCTTATTAGTCGACTTGCCCTTCCTATAGTCGACTTGTCTTAAACTATAGTCGACTAAGCCCTGTCCAAAAAGATATCCACTCTCTGTTGACTGTCTGTAATTAAAGCTTACCCTATCTTATATAGTCGACTAATCTTGGTAATAGTCGACTTATCACCATCTATAGTCGACTAATCCTGACCAAAAGAAGATGTCCACTCTCTGTTTGTTGCCTGTAACTAAAGTTAGTCGACTATCCTATCTTATGTAGTTGACTAATATTGATTTCCAGAGACTCGCGTACCTGTATCTCACATCTATAGTCGACTTGGCCCATGGGTTAGTCGACTTATATGGTTACAATTTGCTTATATCAGTCGACTCATCACAGAGTCTAATGTTAAAGAAATTTTTATAGTTTTAACATGCATTTTCCATCTTAACCATATAAAGAATAAAACAAATTTCAGTTTTATCATTTACACTTGTTAAACATGAAGTTAGACTCCCCTTCGGTCACCTCCGGTTAAACCCGGTCCCTTTCTTCAATACGTTAATCAACATAATAATCTCCCATATATGCTAACAAGTATGATGCATAGTGCTAACAAGTATGGTGGGGAGTATGGAAAAAAAAAGTCAACATGCATGGTATATTTAAACATATATACATATATACCAGTATATGCATGGTATAAGGTTTAGAATAAGTATTCTACATGAATTCTTGTTTTCACATTATCTCTCTAAGGCACTCAAGTGTGTTAAATAGTTGATTAATTAAGGTAAGTGTTACACATTACATATAGATTAGAAAGCACCCTTTGCTGATTTTCTGTTTTTAAATAAATTTTTTCTATTTGTTTGTAAACGTGCACTGATACATCTTAAGGAAAAAAACCCATAAACAATATAAGGTGGCGACATCATTACCCTTCCTTGGCCCACAAACCATTTCTCACAACCCTAACTCTAAAATAAAAATTGACTAGATGTTGGTCTTAGGTTAACTCAGGCTTATTAAGCGATTGACTGAAGGAGAAAATTGTTCAAAATTAACTCTTGCCAAATCGATGTCTAAGGTTGGGGATTGAGGGGCAAAACCCTGAAGGTTGGTGGTTTTGCATACTTAGGCCCGTCTTTGACGGGTACCTCCCATCGATCTTTCCACCTACCTGGTCGATTAACTTATAGTTAAGGTCAGCAATATATCTCCTAAAGACGGTCAAAATTAGGAGTCATTTAGGTCCAAGCTTACCCTAGATTAGGATTTTGATTTTTTTTTTGATTGATTGGGTGAACTTGCTTGTTTAACTATGCTTGTCGGCTTGGTCGAGAGACCCAGTCACATCAAAACTAACTAGGAACAGTTTACTACCTAAACTCAAACCCGATACACACATGGCACAGCCACCATCACTGCAGGATAGGTTCTATCTTATAGACCTCTCTTCCATCTTGCATTCAGCTCCTCGACGTAGAAGACATCCAATTTAAGCTGAAACCACAATATATCAACACTCTGCCCAAGTTTCATAGATTTGAATCCGAGGATACATACTTTTTCATAAGAAAATTTGAGGAAGTATGTCTCATAATGAAAATAGCCAACCTAGGAGTAGACGCTGTTAAGTTACGTTTTATCCCATTCTCTTTGAAAGACTTAGCAAAGAAATGGCTCTACAGTCTAGAAGCTGGTTCCATATCATCATGGAATACTTTTGTCAAGACGTTCTTGAAGAAGTTCTATCCCATTCACAAGACTGCGCAAATTAGGAAAAGTATCTTACAGTTTATGCAAACAGCTAATGAACCTTTTGGAAGTACTTCGAACGCTTTAAGGACCTTCTAGCCCAATGCCCTCACCATGGGATAGAGAAATGGAGACTTTGCCAATCTCTTTATGATGGATTAAAATATCAAACGAAAACTCTATTAGAATCTATGTGCCAAGGAGGATATTTGAAAAAGAACAAAGACGAAGGATGGTTATTATATGAAGACTAGACTGATAAGACCATCCAATAGGAACCAACTCCAGAAAAATTTAGGACTAATGACTCTAGTTCTTCTAAAGGAGGTGTCCATTCCATTAAGGCAAACATAGCTACTGAAGATAAACTAGTTGTTATGATGAGAAGACTAGAAGCTCTAGAAATTAAGGAGCCAGTCTCGGTGAACTAAGTTGGCCCAACACCTTCGGTAGGTTGTACTTACTATTAGGCCATGAACCACGTGTTCGAGGAATGTCCCGTCTTTTTAGCTCATCAAATGTTGCCCAAAAATATGAATGCAGCCTTCACAAGGCCCACCAACAATCCCTACGCTCCAATTTACAACTCTGGCTGGAGGAATCACCTGAATTTCTCATGGAGCCAAAATAAACAATTCCCAGCTTCGAACCATCAGTCCAATTTTTTTAATTATCAACAACTATTTCCCAACTAAGTTCCCCGAGGTCCCCACTTTGAAAAAAACTCAACCGATTTCGAGAAGATTCTTACATCTTTCATGCAAAATACAGGACAAGCCATATCAAGGTTAGAGGTCATCAGTTAGCTGGTTCCCTAAATGAAAGGCCCAAAGGAACTTTACCTAGTCAACTGGTAGCAAACCCTAGGAACTCTAGTCAAGCTCATTTGGCTCAAGAGGATCACATGAACCAATATAATTTAATTCATACATTGCGGTCGGGAAAATAAGTTGATAACTAAGTATCAATACCATCAAGTTCAACACAAGCGTCCACCTCTGCTAGTCCCACTCCACCTCCACTTGACTCTGACAACACTGAAAAAGACAACTCAGCTGAAAATGTGCACAAGCCGATAGCACCTTACTCAAATAGGCTTAAAAACAAAAAAAGTGCATAAATAGATAAAGTACATGAGATTTTTAATCAAGTCAAGATTAATGTACCTCTTCTTGATCTAATCCAACAAGTCCCTAGCTATGATAAATTTCTTAAGGACATGTGCACCAAGAAGAGAATGACTAATGTGTTCAAGAAGATTTTTCTAGCCACTAACATTAATGAGCTGTTGTCCAATCAAATCTCTGTCAAGTACATGGATCTCGTTGTCCTACAATTTTTTGCACAATCGGTCAAACTACAATTAATCATACATTTCTTGATTTGGGAGCAAGTATTAACTTACTCCCTTTCTCAGTCTACCAACAATTTAGGTTAGGAAAGCTTAGTCCGACTAAAGTTATAATCTAATTAGCTGACCGGTCTGTAAAAATTTTCAAAGGAGAAATTATTAATGTCCTTATCCGAGTTGGAGAGTTTATCTACCTAGTAGATTTTCCTGTTCTTGAGACCAAACCTGTATCCACTCCTAAGTTTCAAACTCTTATTATCTTAAGGTATCTGTTCCTTGCAACTACAAATGCGATCATTAATTGTAGGAACGGATCAATGAGATTGAACTTTGGAGACATGACTAAAGAGGTCAATGTCTTCAACCTAGAAAAATAATCTCATAATATTAAAGACCAAACGTTTGTGGTAAACTTTATAGAGAACAATTGTGAAGAAGAAAGTGAAGATATAGAGAATGAGTCTTTATTTCTTGATGAATTATTTGAGGATAAGTGCGATTATATTAACGAGAAGACCTTTGTTGGAGATCTTAATTTTAGAGTCCTCTTTATAAAAAGGAAATTTGATTTGAGTGTCTTCACTGTCGATGAGCCAATCAATGATATATCGCATGAGAATATAATTCAAGAATCCTCAATTGACTTAATCTTTGAAAACCTCTTTGAAGAAGAACTCCTGTGTTTGGATGAACTATTTAGGGATATTTTAGTTAATTACACACCTCCGGGAAAAAGTGTTGATCTAACTTTTGAGGAGATATATGGAATTGAGCTAGAATTCCTAAGCCTTCATAGTGAGGAAGTTTCACTTAAGAGGTGTGATGGTAATCAATTTTTGAACAGTGGATGTAGGCATGTGAGGAAGAAGAGCTTAAGGAAGGTGAGTTTGACGAGAAAGAGAGCTAAAATAAAAAAAGATTGGCCTCTCCATTGTGCCCTATAAAGAGAACCTATTGGAATGATGGGAAGCGAGCTAGAGGAATGAAACCTAAAAAGATTTAGGTGTGAGAGAAATATGTGTTGTACATATATTTGTATATTATTATTTTGATCATTATTTTACCTCTTTTTACACTTCATTTCATGCACTACATTCGTACATTGAGAATAATGCATGAGATAGGTCTGGGGTAACCAACTAACATAAAAAAACATAAAAACTAAAAAAATAGCATAAATAAAACTAAAAAAAGTAACATAAATAAAAACTTAAAAAGTGACATAAAAATATTTTTAAAATTTTTAAAAAAACTTTTTGAAAAAGGAAATAATATTTTGACTTATCTTTTGTAAGTAATTAAGTTAATTTTAAGAAATAGGAAAATCAGAAATAGGATTTCTTACTACTTGGTTAAATAAGAGTATTTGTTTGATTTTTAGGTGTAGGAGAGAAAAAATTGAAAAAGTAATTAAGTCTTTATATCATTACCTTGATGAAATATGCACGCTTCATACACTTACACATTTGGGATTCAAAACAAAAAAAAACTCTTGTGTCTTAGAATAAGTATATATAAAATAAACAAATCTAATTATTAATTAGGTAGGTACTTTGGCCTAAGAAAATCTTGGTATTTACGCGAAAGGTAATTAGGTAAGTTTGTAAAAAAAAGAAGAGAAAGAATATATAATATATATATTAACACATCTAATAATCAATTAATTAGGTATTAGTGACCTCAAGAAACTTTGATACTTACACGAAAAAAAATTAGATGAGTTATACATGCAAAAAAAAGAAGTGCTTAAAGGGTAACGAAGTGGTAATACTTTAAACTTCTTACAAAAAAAAAAAAGAAAATCAATATATAAGGCATAACAGTGAAGTTGAAGAATCCCAAGTAAAAATAAAATTCACGTTCACAAAGATGCATATGACTAAGGGTAAAGATAATAGACGAGATGAGAAATTCAGTTTGAATGTTAACCTAAATTAATAAATAAATATTTGAATAAACACTAAGTATAAGAATGATCAGTTTGGTAATCTTAAAAACGTATAAATTGCTTAATTTTTACAAAGATTTTTAAAATATTTTTCTCTTTTAAAATGCTTTTCGAAAATACTAACATTATTTTCTCTTTCTTTATGGATTTTATGGGTGTAATTCACTACAAACCCTCACGAGATAATACTCGTCCTCTAGGGATAATTTAGAGGTTTAACGGCTTGTTACACATGCTAAATGCAATCATGATTCCTATGAAAGTGATATCAGGATAGTTAGATTAGTTTTTTTTCTCGAGGAAGAGCAAAAAGATAGGTGTAGTAGTGTGATTGATCATCAATAATGCATATTATTATTCACATTTTTATGCTTAATTTTTGTTAAAATATTACTATTTAATTCATTTATTATTTAGTTGATGTACAGGCCTCCATAGTCCAAAAGTAAGCCCAAAAGAAACCCAAAAGCCCACAAGAATTATGAAAATAGAGATTAATTGGGAAATAAAGGAAGCATCTTTCCTCTCTCATTTAAATTTGAGTTTTAAATTAATTTAATTTAAAATCTAGAGGAAGTGAAGGATAGAACAAGATGAATCCTCATCCCAGTTAAAGATAGAGGTGGACTTCTATTTAAACCTGATTGCTTGCACCACAAGATGAAGATAAAGGGAGAAAAATTTTAATTTAATCTGGATTTAGAGATAACTTGATCTCCAAGATCGAAATATTTTAAAATTCGGGGATCAAATAAAGATTTCGAGGACAGATCTCTACATAAATGGACGAGATGAAGCCACGCGCCAAAGCGTGGCCTCCCTTTTTGGCTGCGAAAATGTGGCCATCTTGGGGCCGCGTATGTCAAGTTTTAGTGGAGGACTTGTACTGGGATTCTACTTCTCAAATCCCCTATAAATACCCCTACAAAGTAACAGAGAAATGACAAATCTCAGAAGCTATACTTAGGATTTTCTTTAGATCCTTTTCTTTCTGAATTTACCTGTATTTTTCTAGTTTTTTTATTTTGAAGAAGAGTTGAAGAAAGAAGAAGGCTTTGTACTGAGTTGGTGACAGATTCAATAAAAGGTCATTATTTTCTTTCAATCTTTTTGCTACTTTTATTTGTGTTTTCTTTATTCTAGTTTCATTTCTTGTATGCAAATTTTAAATACCATGCTTAATTCCACCATGAATATGTGTAACTAAATCTCTCAGCTTGCTAATCTCTCCACTAATTAAAACCTAGATCTATAAAAATAAATTGGTTGAACTCTATGCATGTTAAAAACCCTAGGGTAAGTAAATAATTCTTGAAAATTAGTCATATTGAGTTAAACTAGCTTTATGGTATACTATTTAACAATTATTCTTGGTTTACACTTAGATACTTTGATGGCTTAACGTTAAGTTAAAACTATTTTTCTTATGCTATACTTTAAGACTTTGATAAACTAATGCTTAATTTTATCTACTGTATTGTAATCAAGGTTTACTTTCTTTCTTACTTTTCGTTCTAGGATTTGAAACAATAATCTAGGGATAATCTTTATAGGTTCAACATGATATTTATTTTTGATAGGCTAGTGTTTGGTTGTGGTAGATGATTAGTTGGCTCTGCCTATTTTTCTATCTAAAACTTTGCTTACAATCACAATTCTTTCTTTTCCAAGCTAATTGTTAGAGAATTCGTTTCGAAACGCTTCCATCAAATCCTTCCCTATAGATTAACCTGTCTAGTCCTTACTACGCGGTTATATTAAGAAGAGACTAAGAACTTTCTAACCTTGACATTTTCTTTATTTTTAATTCAATTTTCTTTCTCAATCACATCGACTTCCGCGCAAAGACGACGATCATACTATGCTTATCATATGAGATCCTCTACAAAGTGATGAACGAGAAGTCAACTGCTGGTCTTTGGTGTAAGCTAGAGAGCCTTTACATGACTAAGAGTTTGTCGAATAAGCTCTTCATGAAGAAGCAGTTATACAACCTTCGGATGAAGGAAGGTACATCTATTTTACAACATCTCATTACTTTTAATAGAATTTTAAACGACTTGTTAGCTCTAGAGGTTAAGCTAGAAGAAGAAGACAAAACTCTTCTGTTACTCTCTTCTCTTCCATCTAGTTATGACCACTTGGCAACCACCATCATATATGATAAGGAGACCTTAGAGTTAGAAGATACTAGGAAGATGCTTTAGAGCAATGAACTGATGAAGAAGACGGATTCTATGGAGAAGGCCTCAGGATTATTTGTCAAAACAAAATGAGAAGATTAAAGAGTAGAGGACCCAAAAGGGATCAAAGGCTTCTAGCAATTTTTCTTACTACTTTTGCAAGAAACCAGGGCTTATCAAGAAAAATTGTATGAAATACAAGGAGATGCTGAAGAGGACAAGCAACAAAGATTCTTATGGGGCTAGCACCAGTGGAAAGTCAGATCAAGCTGGTGTTGTCAAAGAAGCAGATAAGAATTCATGTGATGTCTTGATGGCTGGGTCAGAAAAAGGTAAATACTTAGAAGCTTGGTTACTTGACTCATGGTGCACATACCACATGTGCCCAAAAAGAAAGTGGTTCATTACTTACAAGCCTTATGATGAAGGCTCTGTCTTGATGGGAAATGATGTCGTGCATAAGACTGTTGGCATTGAAAACATTCGTATGAGGATGTTTGATGGAGGTTCGAACCCTCACGAACGTTCTACACGTTCTACATTTAAAGAAGAATGTTTTCTCGTTGGGAGCTTTGAAAGCTCGAAGGTACAAGTTTTCTGGTGCAGATAGAGAAATCAAAGTTACTAAAGGCTCTATGACGATTCTCAAAAGAGAACGGATAACAAACTTGTACAAGTTGACAGAAAGCATTGTTATTGGTGATACTTCAGCAACAACAGAGGAGGATGCTATAAGATTTGACACATGCGTCTTAGACACATGAGCGAACGAGGTCTTCAAGTCCTGCACAAAACGAGTGCTCTACAAAATATCAAAAATTGCAAAATTAATCTTTGTAAAATTTACTTTATTGGTAGGCAACATAGAGTAGCTTTCTCTACATCTCAGTACAAGACAAAGGGGTTACTAGATCTCATACATACGGATGTGTGGGGACCTTCGCCAGTAGAATCTATTGGAGGTGCTAAGTACTATGTTATTTTCATAGATGATTTTTTAAGAAAATTTTGGGTATACTTCATAAAGAAGAAATTGAAAGTATTTCAAAAGTTCAAAGAGTGAAAAACTTTGGTGAAAAATCAGACGGGACTGAAGGTAAAAGTCTTGAGGTCCGATTATGGAGGCAAGTACACCTCCAAAAATTTAAAAACTACTCATCAAGTAAGGGTATCAAATACCAGCTAAGTATTCTGGGCCATCCAGAACAAAACGAAGTAGCAAAGTGCATGAATCAGACACTTACAGAGTGTGCTCGCAGTTTCAGATTACAGGCTGACTTATCAGAAGGATTTTAGGCAGAGGTGATGAATCATGCGAGTTATCTGGTAAACATGTCACAATCAACAACTATTGATCTTCAGATCCCAGAGGAGATATGGCAAGAAGTATCTGTGGACTATTCAACCTTACAGATTTTTGGTTGCCTGGCATATAGTTTGGTTGATAGTTAGAAAAAGAACAAACGGGAGTCCAAATTTAAGAAGTGTATCTTCATCGGGTTCACCAAAGGAGTCAAGAATTTTAGACTTTAGGATCTCGAGAAAAAGCGCCCTTTACCAGCAGAGATATGGTATTTGACAAAGAATTAATGTTGCAAGAAAAGTCATCGATGGAGGATAAAGCGTAAGGTGGAGCTTTGGATAGTTCGGCAGGCTCTCAGAAAAAAGAAGTTGAGTTCTCAGATAGCCCTAAAAGGCCTAAAGGGTCAGAAGAGGACTCCTCAGATTCAGATAGAGACAACCAGGAGGCTACTCAAGAGCAATCTAAACTGTTGAGGCGGTCAATCAGAGTTACGGTGCCACCAATAAGGTATAGCTGGGATGATAATCATGTCTCTCTCTCATTAGTAACAAAAATAGGAGAACCTGATAGTTACAGGGAAGCGATCAAGGCAGATGACCACAGCAAGTAGATTATAGCCCGGGAGCAAGAGATTGAGTTTTTGGATAGAAACCAAACATAGACATTAGTCGATCATCCAAAAGATTCTAAGGCAATAGGTTGCAAATGAGTCTTTCACAAGAAGGACAATGAGCAGTACAAGATAAGGTTAGTTGCCAAAGAATATGCTCAAAAGGAGGGCATTGACCATAATAAGATTTTCTCTATATCAATTCAAATGATATTGGCGATAATTATTCAGTTTGATCTAGAGTTGGAGCAGATGGATGTTAAAACAGTGTTTCTGCATGGTGAGCTGGAGGAGAAGATATACATGAAACAACCTAAATGTTACATTCAGGAAGGTAAAAAAATAAGGTGTGTCTTCTAAAGGAGTCCCTCTATGGACTTAAGCAGTCTCTCAGGCTGTGGTATAAACGGTTCGACTCTTTCATGATTAAGGCCAGATACAACCGATGTGAGTATGATAGTTGTCTCTATTTTAAGCAGATTGATGATCCATATTTGCTGTTATATGTAGATAATATGCTGATTATTGCGAGAAACAAGAGACATGTTTAGAAGCTTAAAGCTCAGCTCAAGAAGGAATTTGACATGAAGGATTTGAGAGAAGCTAAGAATATCTTAGGTATAAAAATCACTCGAGACAGAGGCTCAGGCAGACTTTAGCTATCCCATGAGAACTATGTTCTCAAGGTGTTGGAGAGATTCAACATGGCAGAAGCAAGACCAGTCACCACTCCTTTGACAGATCACTTCAAATTATCCTCCAAGCAGTGTTCATAACCACTAGAAGAGGAGGAGAAGTACCATATGCTAGTGCGATGGTATCACTCATGTATGTTATTATTTACATTAGGCCTGATTTAGCCTATGCAGTTAGTATAGTAAGTCGGTTCATGTCAAATCTAGAAAAGCAATATTGGAAAGCAGTAAAGTGGGTGTTACGATATCTGCAAGGGACTACGAGACTAGGCAATTATTGCTATATAAATCTTAGCAACATCAGTGTGAACAGTAGCTGTGAAGCAAGCATTCAGTGCAGAGAGAAGTATTTTGGCTCAAACTCGTTCGAGTATGTCTCCTGAATCAGTGGAAGTCCAAGCATGTCTTGATGATTGGATAAAAGCAACGGTAAGACAACAAGAAATCATGAGGGAAAAAATGAAAAGTATATGAAAATAACGACCACTGAAACGGAATAAAGTGATTGAGGTAAGGTACGAAGATTAAAGTAAGAGAACTACATGAGTTTTGATTTCTCTAACCCCAAAAAGATACGTAGGCAACTTAATTATGGTAAAGATTAAGTTCAAGATTTTTTTAATTATTTTATTATTTTTTATATATAAAATTAATATTCGACAGAGTTGAAACGGCTCAAGAATTAGAACCAAAAAAGGAAAAAAAATTGGGCCCGACCTGGTTCTGAAACCATAATCAAAACTGAAGCAGCGCCGGTCTGATCTGCGGGTTCCGAAACAGGAACCACCAGTTTCGAAATCATGGTCGGATCTACCTAAAAATATATCATAGAGTTTGACTAGGGTTAGCAACCACTAGAATATAAACTCTTGCTAACTCTCTCACCCAATCACAACACAGTACTCACAATAATATATCACAACACAATACTCACAACAATATATATATATATATTATATATATATATATATATATATATATATATATATATATATATATATATATATATATATATAACAATATATTTATATATATCTATATATGTATATGTATATGTAACAGTCCGCATTGGAGTAGGGTCATTGTAACGTGTGAAATGTGGGATGATCTGGTGGCGTAATGAACTCCATAAATGAAGGCGAAAATCGATGGAGTTGGTTGCAGAGGCCGCCCTACTCAGTGTTAGCCCAAAGGCCTTTCACCTTAGTTTTGATGATGGCTAACTTATGAAGGTTAGTTTACTAATGATCTTGTATTTGCATAGTTTCAGTTATTGATCAAGATATTAATAGGTGTTTAGCTTCAATAAAGGAGTTTTGGGAGCTAACACATGTTGATTTAAGAGCTCGCACGTCAAGATTGCATCTAGCACTCAGATGGAGTCAAGCTCTTTGGATCGTATTTGGATCAAGTCGACTTGGAGAAGGAGTTCTATAAAAAGACTTCAGTTTGTATTTAGTTTAGTTCTGTCTAGACTTGTGTAAAGATAAATAGTGTTGATATACTCAAGTTCACACACACAAAAATTCAATTTGTTTGGTTTTCAGTTTAACCAGTTTTGGATTTCGAATAGACATATATATGATTTTCATGAATAGATAGAATCAAAACAAGTTTACATAATTTAAATGCATATTAGATTTCATCTATATACATATATAATTCATTTACTTAGAAAACCTAATTTTGATAATCCTATTCATTGTTTGGTGTTTTGTATTTAAACAAAACTTATTTGTAGATTTCATGTCAAAAATATAGATATATAAATTACATGTGTATCGGATTCTATCCATACACTCTATACTTCAAAAGATTTTAAAAATCATGTTTTTGTATTTATACAAGTTTATAGAAAAACCGTGTTTTCCTTTAGAAGTTTGGTCTCGGGAAAATACTGTTTTTGTTTAAGGCCAAATATTTTATATCACAAAAATGGTTCATATGGTTTATAATATATATTTATTTTTAGTCACACATAATTGTTATTCAAATATCTTACAAGAATTTATTTTTGTGAAATTTATAGGATTTTATGGGATTTTATTGGAGATTAAATGCCTATTTTTAAGTTCTGAAATTCCCAGCCAGATCAGCTGGCGGTCGACCATACGGTCAACCATATCAGTTGTCGGTCGACCGATGTGCATGAGAATGTGCACATGGCCTGCCCAGTAGGCTGGTCGACCACACGGTCAACCGACTGAAAAGTACCCACTCTCGGGTACCGACAGGCTTGGTCCGGTCGATCAGGCGGTCGACTGGAGGCACAATGGTCAGAAATAGGACCGTTGTACTGGTCGACCGGCTGATCGGCCGATCGACCGGAAGGTCATTTCTGACATTGCAGGCTGCCAAAGGCTCTTTTATTTGAGGCCTATATAAAGAGGTCCTCTTGGGCTGTTGATTGAGATTTTTTTTACCTGCACACAAGATACAGAATTTCAGAATGTTTATAACAATAGTGCAAAGTGCTCAATTCTATCGCTATAGCAAGTGGCTATGCGGGTCATGATCCATAAGGAGGGACTAGCGATGGAAGTTTTTAGTAAGTTCTCTTTTTGCTACAAAGAATGGTTAAAGTTCTTCTTGTTCTTTAAAAAAAAAAGAAAAATTAGGTTAAAGTGAGTTAGGAAGAAAGTGAAAGATAGAGAAGGTAGAGAAAATGAAAGTGGATATGTATAAAATAATTGAAAAAGATTGAAAGAAATTTGAAAGATTGTGGTTTACACAAAAAAAAGAAAAGAAAACTAAAACCTAAAAAAAGTTACTTACCTCTTCAGCGCCTGCTTATCTTTGACCCGTATCGACAATGTACCTTTACTTGAAGGCGAGCAAAGTATGACAAATAGGATCTACCCCATTCCCACATTACACTATGAATTGAAGGGGCAAGCTACACTATCATAGAAATGGATATCCATCACTATAAGCCATCAATGGCACTTGCAAAGGTAAGGCAACTTCGAGACTATCGGTTTCATTTGGATCCACAAACACAGAAGAGAGAAGTAATCGAAAACAAGTGTAAGGAAGAAAAAAGAAATTTCGATTCGATTCAAATAACAATTGAAGAAAAGATCACTTATACCGGTGTTATCTTCAGTACATGCTTGCTCTCATTCCTCCATGAAAGTATCCTCTCCTCTCAGTTACATAAAGAAAATAAAAATTACATGAAAAAACAAAAAAAAAAAATCAAAGTTACAAACTACAAAATAGCCTAAATTCTACTCTCTGCTTGGTCTTTTCTCTCTTTTTGCCTTTGAGATTGCAGGTATTTATAGGAGAAATGTAGAGGGTAGAGGAGTATGAAGATAAGGGAAGCTGTCTATTTCTGAATTTGAATCCTCCCCTTAACTCCAAACTTGATTTGATGTGAATATTTAGTTCTGATCTGCAGCTTATTGGCGTATTGATTGCTAACTATAACTTATCAAATGACAGAATTAGAAATAATGATCAACTTAAAAGTTATAGCCCTTTACGTACTCTTTCTAGATCATCTTGAATCATTAGATTTGAGGTCTAATAGTGAAAGTTATGATTCAAATACTAAAATGTATCCAGCCAAAATTTGAGTCAAAATTGCTTCATCTCATCCGTTGATCTTCTCCTATCCATTTATCCTTTGAATTTGGACGCTATATTTGACGTTATCCTCAGCTAATCTTTAGCTTTAACCACTTGATTAACCAAAAACTGAATTTAACCAACTAGATTTGGGATCATCCTCCTCTAACCAAATAGATCTAGTTAAATCTGAATTTAACTGAAATTTATTTGATTTTATCCTCTTTCTCCTCATGATTATCTTCTGCAAAATAGACATTTAAGGTAAGAAATTTTGCAGATTTATTACACAATAAATGTGGATATGTAATAAAGAATAATCAATAAATGTGTACAATCACACCCCACACCGATCTTTTACTCGTCCTCGAGCAAAACAACAAAATTAAATCAAAAATTATTAGATCACTTTCGCAGGTCACGCGATTGCACTGAGCTTGTGCAACAAGCCGTTAAACCTCTAGGTTACCCCTAGAGAACGAGTTTTGTCTCCTGAGGGTTTTCAGTGGATTGCACCCACAAAATCCAGAAAGAAAGAAAAAAATGTTAATATTTTGAAAACACATTTTGAAAGAAAAATATTTGAAATATTATTATAAGATTTAAGTAATCTATAAGTTATAGGAAAATCAAAATTTTCATTCTTAAACTTAGTCTCTATTCAAAAAATTTTTATCAATCAAAGTAAGGAGTCAAATTGTACTTCTCATCAAGTCATTACTTTACCCTAAGTCATATGCACCTTCGTGACCGTGAAAATTTTGACTAAGGGTTATTTAACTCTAACTCTTATATCTTATTTATATATTTATTTTTTTATTTTTGGTGGTATTATTCCTTAGTTCTATTAGGCTTTCTAATCTGCCCATGTAACGAGCCTTTGATCGGTGACTCCCAAACCAAACAGTCTTAGGGCACCGGGTGAGAAAATACCCCAAGGATTTAAGGACTCGAGCAAACAAGGCCACAAAACTAAGAATTTTATTATATAAACCGTTTTTAGGCGTGAAAACTTATGCTTTATAAGGCACAAATACCCAACTTAATCAGAAAATTTTTATAGATATATATATTTCTTTTTTAAAACTTATTTAATCATCTTTTGCATAAATACCAAGGCTCGTTTAGGCCAAAGCACTTAGCTAATCAATAATTAGAATTGTTTATTTTTCATAGATAAACATATATATATATATATATATATATATATATATATATATATATATATATATATATATATATATATATATATATATATATATATATATATTAATAAGACATAAGAATCTTTGTTTTTGAACCCTAAGGGTGTAAGTGTATAAAGTGCGCATATTTCATCAAGGCAAAGATCAAGACTAAATTACTTTAACAAATTATCTTCCTAACCCTAAAAATCAAACAAATAATCTTATTTTGACCAAGTATAAGAAATCCTAATTATGATTATCCTATTCCTTAAAATTGACTTAATTTTTTACAAAAAATATGTCAAAATATTGTTTCTTTTTGTTTTTTAAGTAAAGAAAATGTTAATAATAATTTTTTTAAAAAAAAGAAAAACCTAAGTTATTTTAGAACCCTCCCCCATACCTATCTCATGCATTGTCTTCATTGTATGAATTAATGCATAGATGCATGAAAAAGAAGAAAGGGAAGGAAAATATTATCTTAAGGTGGTGGTTCCGGTGGTGGTCTGATTGGTCCACGAAATGCGGCTCAATCAAATTTGTGTGGAGTTCGGAGGAACCCACCAGAAATCTCTCTAATATAACCCACTAAAATGATGTAAATATGAATGATTTTTATTAAAAAATTTACCCCACCTAATTTTTAAATTTTACAAATAATTTCAGAGTCAATTTTATCAATACCCTTGTCCCAAAATGAAGCGTGAAAAGATGGAATGATTGACTTGGACTTAGGAAGTACGGGAACTAATACTGACTTAGGAAAGTGACTTAAGTCAAGTAAAGATTCAGGAGTCGAGATTGGTTCAGGAAGTTGGTCCAAGCCAAGAAGTTGAAACTCAAGTCCACATTCATTTTCCAACAACAGAATGTGACTTAATATTGGTGATTCAAGTTCAAGAATGACATGTGTTATAACATTCCCAGTCTTAAAAATTCTATTTTCACAATCATCACTGGTTATCCGTAATCCAAGCGTGGGACCCATCAAGATACAATACTTCGATTTCGGCTAACGTCAGTCTACTTATGGCTTCACAACATTTTCACTATTAGAGCATATATTTTCAAACATTGATCTGATAATCCGGTAAAGAACACATAGCAAACTCATTACTGCTCTATAAACTCCATAAATTAACAAGATACAGGTTAAACACCTATTAATACAAGAATTTTAATATATTACAAAAGTTCATGACAAGCATCAACATAGGAGTTTTACACAGTGTTTCTTAAACAATATATACATATCAAAAGAATATGCTAAAAGGGTGAAAATATCTCCCGCTGCCACCTATCCCGACTATTGCCATTAAGCGGGTCCCTTGCATTTATCCAAACCTGAAGGTGATTAATATGACAAAGTGAGCTCGACAACTCAGTGAGTAAATTAATAATCATATGAATAACCTTTATATATGTCTATTGGAATTTATTATAAAGGTAACAATTGTAATTTATACTATTTTTGCATATTTTTAAGTATTTGCTGAAGTCCTGTTCAAAACACAATAATTGGTCCTATTAGTCAACTTGCCCTACCTATAGTCGACTAATACTATTATTAGTCGACTTAGCTTAAAGCTATAGTCGACTAGACTCTATCCAAAAGATATCCATTCTCTGTTGGTTGCCAGTGACTCAACTAGTCGACTACCCTATCTTGTATAGTCGACTACTTTTGGTATTAATTGACTTATAGGCCATATATAGTCGACTATGTCTTGACCAAAAGAATATGTCTACTCTCTGTTTGTTGTCTGTAACTAAAGCTAATCGACTACCCTATCTTATATAGTCGACTAACCTCGGTACTAGTCATCTACCCTATCTTATATGGTCGACTAAGGGTGGTTTCTAGAGACTTACGTAAAAGAATCTCACATCTATAGTCGACTTAGCCCATGGGTTAGTCGACTAATCAAGTAGAAATTGCCTATATCAGTTGACTATCACAGAGTCTAATGTTAAGAAATTTATATAATTTACAATTTTCATCTTAACCATATTAAAACACTTGTTAAACATGAAGTTAGACTCCCCCTTCGGTCACCTCCGGTTCAACCCGTCCCTTCCTCCTATACGTTATTCAACAAAATATTCTTCCCTTCGATCACCTCCGGTTCAACCCGGTCCCTTCCTCCTAATATCATAATATTCTCCCCTTCGGTCACCTCTAATTCAACCGGGTCCCTTCCTCCAAATATCCTATAATTATATCCTTCATGTAATAACAACATGCAAGGATTTATAGAGCAATGATAACATAAATAACTTTCATGATTTCTACTTTACATCATGCCAACATTATGGAAGTCATTAACATGTATAAGTAAGCACTTTCTAAGTTAACAATATGCGAGCCTTTTTAAGATAACCAACATATTATATCATCTTAATATATGCGTAGCCATATATATATATATATATATATATATATATATATATATATATATATATATATATATATATATATATGCGCCTAGCATCAAGTATTATATTTATCCATAGAACTATTTCTTCTTAAAAGGCATGTGGTTGACTACCACGTATATACACAATAAAATTTATCAATCATGCACAATGGTAGCATACATGAAAATAGTTACAACATGATTACCATAAGATTGTTTATAATGTACACATAAAATCTATAAATCATACACATGCATTATTGTTTAATTTAACGTCTACTTATAACTTAGCAATTCCCACTGTATTTCAAGCTTTACACTACCTACTATTATATTAGGGTTTGGATGTTCTACTCACCCTTGAAGAGAATATCCTCTTATCAAGTTTGGTCACCGGCTATAATGGAGTTTACAAGACCATAATAACAACATAATTAGGTTATAGTTTAAAGAGCATAAGAGGGTATAGTAGTCATAAGGATTTGCTTAGCTTCTTCAACTAATTTCACCCTCCTAACTTGTTAACCTAGGCCAACCTTGTCTATAAGAATTTTTCTCTAAGGTGATGTTAGATTACCACTTTTCATGTTCTATTTTGTTGGCTCAAAGGCCCATCACTCTAGTTTTGATGATGATTAACTCATGTAGTTATAGTACTAATGATCTTTTATTTAATTAGTCTCAGATATGTGATCAAGATCTTAGTAGGTGCTTAACTTCAACAAAGGATTTAAAGTCAAGTTTTGAAGCTAGCACGTGTTAATTCAAGAGCTGGTACATCAAGACCACATCGAGTACTCAAGAGGAGTCTAGCTCATTACATCAAGATTTGGACCAAATCAAGAAGAAGAAGAAGATCTTCATGAGAAGACTTGTATCTTTATTTGTAAGTGTAAGTTTTATTTTAGATAAAATGTAAATGATAGATTAGTTGGTGAAATTCTCAAGTACTTATACACACACACAAGATTTGTATGTGTTTTCATAAAAGATTTTTAGTTCTAGAAAATACTGGTTTAGTTTTTGGAATTCAAAATATACATGTGTTTTACCAAAATCATTTATGAAGCTTAATGTTAAAAATATAGATATTTCATCATATATGTGTAGTGGATCCTATCAATACGCACTAAGCTTTATAAGTGTTTAGAATATCTTGTTTTCGTATTTGGAGAAGTTTCAGAAAAATCGATTTGAAAAAATACGAATTTTGTTTAAAGCCAAAATTTTTATAACACAAAAATAGTTCAAAATGTTTGTAACATGTTTTAATTTTTACTCAAACATATTTGTATATCAAAGTATATTACTGAACTTATTTTTGTAGATTTTTAGAGAATTTATGGGATTTTATTGAAGGAAAAATAACAAGTTTTTAATCCCTAAAAATGATGTTTCTGGCCTTCTGCCAGTCGACCGCACGGTCGACCGATCCAGAGGTCGGTCGACCCGGCGGTCGACCAACGTGCACAAAACGTGTACGACTTGTTTGGCTGAAGGGCCGGTCGACTGCTAGAGAGTTCTGCTCTCTGGAAATGGCCCCGGTCGACCAGGCGGTCAAACGGCAGAGAGCTCTGCTCTCTGTATACAGGCCACGGTCGACCGGTGGCACAACGGTCAGAAATCTGACCATTGGCGGTCTATCGGCCGGTCGACCGACAACAGTCTGAACTACTGAGTTGGCCTCTGATAGTAGTGAAAAATTGCATAATTGTCATCATATTTACCATCACATTCGCACATTTATTCATATTATAATGCACATTTACTAATATTTTGTTATTTAATGTGTGCAGGCCTCGAATTATTATTTTAATAATAAATAAAGCTTAAAGAGCCCAAAAGCCCAGATCCAAGCCCATGTTTGAAGCCCAGGTGCAAAAGCGCAATTACAAGAAGTCAAAATGCAAATACAAGGGCTAAAAGTTGCAAATATCAGAGATAAGGGAAGGATAGAATTTTATCCAACCCTAAACACCTGCAGGATGAGGATGAAAACCCTAGATAAGAAGGAAAATTCGTGGGAGGAAGATTTGAAGAAATCTGGTTTAAGGGTAACTTGATTACTAAGTTATCTCGAAACTCCAGATTAAAAGGCCAGGATACAACTTCTAGAAGCAGGTGCCCACATGGACGGACCAGGAGAGGCCACGCGCCAAAGCGCGCGGCCAGAAGCCACAAAAGTGCCGCGGACGCTCGGCAAGGCGCGGCAAAGTGGATGAGTCTGACTACCAGACTTCGTCTACAACTTCATCCGGGACTCCTCGGCCTTCTGCACCTATAAATATCACCTGCAGTGCAACGTACAGGGCATGCAGAGACGATTAGGGTTTTCTTTAGCCACTTTTATTTAAAGTTGTAATTTTTATTTCATGCTCGTTGTGGAGAAGAAGGAGACGATTGTGTAACCGGAGATTCATCTGAAATAAAGGTCACTCTTTTGTTCTCTTTTAATTTCTGCAAATTTTGTTTCTTTTTGTGATCTCTTTGATTTTCAATCTGTGATTTCTTCTTGCTTTCTTTTTCTTTATTTTGCAATCTTTCTCATTAAATAAAAAATAAAAAAAATATAAATAATTTGAAAAGAAAAAAATAATGATGAAGAACTAATCCTCTTAGTGGTTTGCTGAGATTCTTAAAGCAACCCTAGAGCAATTAAAACTTGATCTGATTAATGAACATCTCTAGAAACCCTAGGTTTAAAGGCAACTAATTCTGGAAGATTAAAAAATACTTAAAATTCTTAATCTAGGTTGCATGTTAAAAGAACTTTTCATGACTTCAAACTTAAGAACTAGGACAGCATAAATTTGAGATTAGTCTTCTATTAGGCTGTACCTAGATGTTAGGATGAACCATAGTTGGTTTTTGAATAATGCAACTTAGTTAGAATCGTGTATTAATTTTTCTTGCTTGATATATTTGTAATAACCTAGGGTGAATCATATCAATCTTAAGATGAAGATCAAGCTCTTTAATTTGCAATAGGGTTGTGGTAGAAGATCAGCAAAACCACGTCTTTAATCTCATATTTTCATCACCAATCTAATCTCTCTTTTCTTACTTGAAGCATACAGAGGAATCGAGTCGAAAAGCTTTCATCGCATCCTTCCCTGTGGATCACGACCCGCTTGAGCCCTTGCTACAGCGGATTCGCATTGAGACTAAGAATTCTGAACTTTATTTCAATCTATAAAATCTCAATCAAATTTTGGCGCCGTTGCCGGGGAAGGAACGGCACGATTTCCTCGTTCTAATCATTCTTTCTTTTCTGTTGCAGGTACAGAGAACAGGAAACAAAAACAGAGCAGCAGAAAGCACATATAGCTATCCAGTGCCTCTGCCCTCGAAGGCAGAGCACCTGGACCTACAACTTTGCCGCAGAAACGCGGCAAAAGCCGCGAATCCGCGGCAATTGTAGTGGACTACTGATACATTTTTCTGCAGGTTGCTCTGCAGTGCAAAATTCTATTTTCTGCTGTGACATTATTTCTCTGTGATCACTCTGCAACTGCTAATTAATAACATTAACCCATTTGTTGAAAATAAAAAAAAAATTTTTTTTAGACTCTTGCATTTAGGGCACGTGTCTATTTACATTTTTTTTAATTCTGTTGAAGAGTGCTGGCGACAAGGTACGTTTGCATAGCATATAGATTAGGAAACACTCTTGGTTGTTTACTGCTTTCTTGAGTGATTACTTTTCTACCGCTTTACACGTACACTAATTCATCTTAAGGGCATAACCCATAAGCAAGATAAGGTGGGGATTTCATCACCCTTCCTTGGCCCACAAATCATATCCGTCACACTCACAACCCTAACCTTAAGTAAAATTTGACTAGACGTTGGCCCTAGGTTAACTCGGACTCAATAGGAGATTGACCGAAGGAGGAAAATTGTTCGAAATTAACTCTTGTCAAATCGGTGTCTAGGCAGGGGATTGAGGGCCGAAAGCCCGAAGAACGGTGGTTATTTAATTAAGGAACGTCTCTGACGGAAAACCTCCCACCGGTCTTGCCACCTACCTGGCCGATTAGCTTGTGGTTAACGTCGACAGTAGACCTCCTAAGGACAGTCTAAAGTTAGGAGTCGTCTAGGTCAAGGCTTACCCTAGATTAGGATTTTTGATTGTTTTTCTTTTTTTGATTGATTGGGTGAACTTGTTTGCTGATTGTGCATGACCGCTTGGTCGAGAGACCCACTTACATCCAGGCTAACTAGAATTAGTTCACCACCCGAGCTCAAGCCCGACTCACACATGGCACAACCACAGTCACTCCAAGATAGGTTCTATCCTATTAGAACCTCTCTTCCTTCTTGCATCCAGCTCACTATCGAAAGTGTTGACCCATATGAACTCAAGCCACAATACATCAACACTCTTCCCAAATTTCATGGACTTGAATCTGAGGATGCATACTTCTTCATAAGGGAATTTGAAGAAGTATGTCAAATGATGAATATACCTAAGTTAGGAGACGATGCTATCAAACTTAGGTTTATCCCCTTTGCTTTGAAGGATTTAGCAAAGAAATGGCTCTACAGTCTAGAGGCCGGTTCAATATCTTCTTGGGATAATTTCATTAAGGCCTTCTTAAAGAAATTTTATCCCGTTCACAAGACTGCACTGATTAGGAAGAATATCCTCCAGTTTAAGCAAACAGCCAATGAACCTTTTTGGAAATACTTCGAGCGTTTTAAGGATCTCCTTGCCCAATGTCCTCACCATGGGATAGAGAAATGGCGACTTTGCCAAGTTCTCTATGATGGATTAGATTATTCTACTAAAACACTGTTAGAATCCATGTGTCAAGGAGGATTTCTGCAAAAGAATGAAGATGAAGGATGGACATTGTTTGAGGAATTAGCTGAAAAATCCATCCAATGGGACCCTACTCCTGAAAAATCTAGGACTAATGACCCTACTTCTTCTAAAGGAGGTATCCATTCCATTGAGGCCAACGTAGCAACCGATGCTAAGTTAGCTGCTGTTATGCGTAGACTAGAGGCTCTTGAAACGAAAGAGCCAGTCTCTGTGAACCAAGTCAGCCCAACATCTTCGGCGGGCTGTACTTATTGTCAAGATATGAACCATGTGTTCGAGGAATGTCCTGTTTTCATCGCGCATCAAAGCTTGCCCGAACATATGAGTGCGGCCTTCACAAGGCCCGCCAACAATCCTTATGCACCCACCTACAATCCCGGTTGGAAAACCATCCCAATTTTTCATGGGGCCCAAGCAACAATGATCAAGTGAGGCCCAAATTCTCCAACAACTTCCAAAATCCGCCTTATCAACAAAATTTCCCTAGTCAAAATCCTCCACCGTCTTTCCAAAATTCACAAATGGAGACAAGACTTTCAAATTTGGAAAGAAAGGTGGATACCCTAGTCAAAATCCAAGACACGCTGGCTCAAGTCCTAAGTAGGATAGAGCTCCAATTGAACCAGCAAGAGAGACAGAGGGGTACCCTACCGAGTCAACCATTGCCAAATCCTAGGAATCCTAGGCCAGCCAATGAGGCTCAAGACCCAAATCAGTGTCACATGGTTCATACACTCAGATCTGGGAAACAAGTTGATAATCAAGTATCTATGCCATCGGATCCATCTCAGCCATCCATTCCATCTAGCTCCACTTCCATTCCATCTAGCTCCACTCCTTCTCCATTCAGTCCCAAGGAAACTGAAGCTGAAAAGTCAGCAGATCAGCTGCACCAGCCTATAGCTCCATTTCCAAATAGGCTTAGAAGCAACAACAATGCACACATGGAGAAATTATTAGAGGTGTTCAATCAAGTTAGGCTCAACATTCCACTTCTTGATGCAATCCAACAGGTCCCTAGTTATGCCAAATTCATTAAGGACATGTGCACCAAGAAAAGAAAGACTAATGTGCCTAAGAAGGTTTTTCTAGCCACTAACATTAGTGAGCTACTGTCCAACCAGATCCCTATCAAGTATAAGGACCCAGGTTGCCCCACCATTTCTTGCACCATAGGTTGAGCCGAAATCAATCGAGCACTCCTCGATTTAGGAGCCAGCATCAATTTGCTCCCTTTCTCCGTGTATCAACAACTTGGATTAGGTGAACTCAACCCGACCCAAGTTACTATTCAGTTGGCTGACCGCTCTATCAAAGTTCCTAAGGGAGAAATCAATGACGTTCTCATACGGGTAGGAGAATTCATTTACCCAGTAGATTTCATTGTCTTAGAGACACAACCTGTGTCTAATCCTAGGTCCCAAACTCCCGTTATCTTAGGAAGACCGTTCCTAGCAACCGCTAATGCAATTATAAATTGTAGAAACGGTTCCATGAGACTGACTTTTGGGGATATGACCAAGGAAGTCAATGTTTTCAACCTAGGTAAGCATCCCTACGATGTGACCGACCAACCTTTTGAGGTTAACTCCATTGAGAACATGACGAGTGAGCATAATGATGAGATCATATTTGAGTCAGAGGAAGAGGAAGAGTTAGAAACAAGTGATATCAGTCTTGATGAGATCGAATGGGAATCAAATCTGAGTTCTATAGAGATGGGAGATTCTATCTTAACTCCTCCACCCATCGAGCCAACTCCTTCTTTGGAGTTAAAAGCCTTGCCCAAACATCTTAAGTACGCCTACCTAGGTGAACAAGAGACGTTACCGGTCATAGTTGCATCTAATTTGACCAATAGGCAAGAGGACCTGCTGGCAACCCTTAGGAGACATAGGGAAGCCATTGGTTGGACTATGGCAGATATCAAGGGACTGAGCCCTACGATAGTCCAGCATCGTATCCATCTAGAGGAAGGGGTTAGACCGAAGAGGGATCCACAGCGTAGGCTAAACCCACTCATGCAGGAGGCTGTACACGCCGAAATAGTGAAACTGTTAGATAATGGGATCATTTATCCCATTTCCGATAGCGAATGGGTTAGCCCAATGCATGTGGTCCCTAAGAAGTCTAGTTTTACTGTGGTAGAGAACGACAAGCATGAGTTAGTGCAAACACGATTGCCTACCAAGGTGAGAGTATGCATAGACTACCGCAAGTTGAACGCAGCCACTAGGAAAGATCATTTTCCCCTCCCTTTCATTGACCAAATGTTGGAAAGATTAGCAGGTCATGAGTATTACTGCTTTTGGACGATTATTCAGGGTATAACCAAATTCCTATAGCGCCGGAGGATCAAGAGAAGACAACGTTCACGTGTCCATTTGGGACATTTGCCTACCGTCGAATGCCTTTCGGCTTGTGCAATGCCCCCGCCACATTCCAACGTTGTATGTTAAGCCTGTTTTCTGATATGGTTGAGCGTTTTTTAGAAATTTTCATGGACGACTTCTCCGTCTATGAAAATTCATTTGACCAGTGTCTCCATCACTTGGAGCTAGTGCTGAGTAGGTGCACCAAAAAGAACTTGACCCTAAATTGGGAAAAGTGTCACTTCATGGTGCAACATGGGATTGTCCTAGGTCACGAGATATCTAGGGAAGGGATTAAGGTAGACAAGGCCAAGGTAGAGATCATAGCGAGACTTCCACTTCCGCGATGCGTGAAGGACATTCGGTCTTTCTTAGGACACGCCGGATTTTATCGTAGGTTCATTAAGGACTTTAGCAAAATTGGTAGACCCCTTACAAACCTTCTAGCTAAAGACGTGTCCTTCATCTTTGATGATAGGTGCCATAGTGCATGGGAGAAATTGAAAATGAAGCTTATCTCTGCTCCTATCATCTCACCTCCGGACTGGTCCAAGCCTTTTGAGATCATGTGCGATGCCTCAGATTTTGCGATAGGTGCTGTCTTAGGACAGCGTAAGGACAGCAAGCAACACGTGATCTATTATTCGAGTAGGACGCTCAATGACGCCCAAATGAACTATACTACAACCGAGAAGGAATTCTTGACAGTAGTGTTCGCTTTGGAGAAATTCCGCCCATACCTACTTGGGACCAAGACCACGATTTTCACTGACCATTCTGCTCTTCGATACCTTATGCTTAAAAAAGATGCGAAGGCCCGACTCATTCGTTGGATCCTTCTCCTTCAAGAATTCGATCTCGAAATTCGAGATAAAAAAGGTGTCGAAAATGTCGTAGCTGACCATCTCTCTCGTGTGCCAAACGCACCTTCTGACGAGCTGCCCATCAATGACAATTTTCCCGATGAGCAACTTCTAGCCATCTCTAAGGAGCCATGGTTTGCTGACATAGTAAATTACTTAGTCACAAACCAAACACCACCTAGTTGGTCTAAACAGGATAGATACCGATTCTTGTCTCAAGTTCGGTATTACATGTGAGAAGATCCTTATCTTTTCAAATATTGTAGCGACCAAATCATTAGGAGATGTGTCCCCGACGAGGAGACTAGAAGCGTGCTAGCTTTTTGTCATGAGTTCGCTTGCGGTGGACATTTTGGTCCCCGCAAAACTGCCGAGAAAATTCTGCAAAGTGGCTTTTATTGGCCAACTGTGTTTAGAGACGCATTTGAGTATTGCAAAACTTGCACAAGATGTCAAATGATAGGAAGAATTTCCAAACGAAATATGATGCCCCTAAATCCCATTCTAGAAATAGAACTTTTCGACGTATGGGGCATTGATTTTATGGGACCCTTTCCTAATTCGTTTGGGCACCAGTACATCTTGTTGGCCGTAGACTACGTGTCAAAGTGGGTAGAAGCTGTCCCTTGCAAGACAAATGACAACAAAGTTGTTGTCAAATTCTTGAAAGATAATATCATCTCACGCTTTGGAATCCCTCGAGCCATCATTAGCGACAATGGCACACATTTTTGCAATAGAACTTTTGAAACTCTTATGCGAAAATATGCCATTACCCACAAGTTGTCTACGCCTTACCATCCTCAAACTAGCGGGCAGGTAGAAGTTTCTAATAGGCAAGTCAAGCTCATTTTGGAGAAGACTGTGAATCAGAATAGGAAGGACTGGTCCACCAAACTGGTGGATGCCCTATGGGCATATAGGACTGCCTTTAAGACGATTCTAGGAATGTCTCCCTACAGACTGGTCTTTGGAAAGGCTTGCCACCTTCCTGTCGAGCTAGAGCACCGGGCCCTTTGGGCAATTAAGCAGCTAAATTTCGATTTAGATAAGGCCGGTGAGTTTCGAAAATTACAAATTTCTGAACTAGAGGAGTTGAGGAATGATGCATACGAGAATGCAAAGATTGCGAAGGATAGAGTTAAGGTTTTTCACGATAAATTCATCACGAGAAAAACTTTTGTCCAAGGACAAAAAGTTTTACTCTACAACTCTAGACTTCATCTCTTTCCCGGCAAATTGAAGTCAAGATGGACAGGACCATTCATTGTTAAGACGGTGTTTCCACACGGAGCCATAGAGATCTACGATCCCAAAAATGGCAATTCATTCAAGGTAAATGGTCAACGTCTTAAAATCTTTTTGGAGTCTGTGCCGGAAGCTAATGCGGCGATGGGTCTTTTTGACCCACTGTATCGGTGATTATATCTTTCTGCCAGTTCATGCATCCATACATTTCATTCATACATTAGGGACAATGCATGAAACAAGTGTGGGGGAAGGGTATGTAATAAAAAAAAAAAATAATTGAAAAATAAAAAAAAATAATAAAAAATAAAAAAAATGTTATAAAAAGGATAATACTTTGACTTATTTTTTGAAAGAAATCTAAGTTAGTTTTAAGAATTAGGAAAATCATGATTAGGATTTCTAAAAACTTGGTCAAAATAAATAAATTGTTTAAATTTTAGGTATAGGAGGAGAAATTGAATAAATAATTAGTCTTGATTTTTACCTTAATGAAATGTGCATACCAAATGCATATCTAGGATTCTAAGACAAAGACCTTGTGCCTCATAAAAAAAAAAAAAGAAGAAGAAGAAAAAAATCACCAATTAAGCTGATACATGTGCCTCAAGAAGCATAAGTATTCATGCCTAAAGGTGAGTAAATAAAATAAAGTCCTTAGTTTTGGGGCCTAGTTCACTCGAATTTGAGTCCGCGGGGTGTTTTCTCACCTGGTGCCCTAAAGCCAACCGGTTTGGGAGTCATCGACTTTAAGTTCGTTACATGGGTGGATTAGAAAGCCTAAGAAGACTAAGAAATATAATATATGTATTAACACATCTAATAATCAATTAGTTAGGTATGAGAGCCTCAAGAAGCCTTGATACTTATACGAAAGAAAATGAGATGAGTTATACATGCCAAAAAAATATATATATATATATATATATATATTAACACATCTAATAAGTCAATTAGTTAGGTATGAGGGCCTCAAGAAGCCTTGATACTTACACGAAAGAAAATTAGATGATGTTATAAAAATAATAAAGAGGCATGAGAGTCCAAGTTAAGGAATTCCTAGTAAAAACATAAGGATGCATATGATTTTTGGTAACGAAAAAGACTATATTAGAAATTCAATTTTAATTCTTACCTAAAATGAATAACAATTGACTTTATTAAGACTAGGTTTGAGGAATGAATAAAAATGAGGATCCTAAAACTTATAGACTACTTAGTCTCTTCAAATATAATTCGAATACATCCTTTTTATGGATTTTGTGGGTGTAATCCGCTGAAAACCCTCACGAGACAACACTCGTCCTCTAGGGTAACCTAGGGGTTTAACGGCTTGTTGCACATGCTAAGTGCAACCGTGATTCCTACGAAAGTGAGTTAGCTAGGTTAGATTTTCCTTTTCTTTTTGATTTTTACTCGAGGACGAGCAAAAAGATAAGTGTGGGGGTGTGATAGTAGTGAAAAATTGCATAATTGTCATCATATTTACCATCACATTCGCACATTTATTCATATTATAATGCACATTTACTAATATTTTGTTATTTAATGTGTGCAGGCCTCGAATTATTATTTTAATAATAAATAAAGCTTAAAGAGCCCAAAAGCCCAGATCCAAGCCCATGTTTGAAGCCCAGGTGCAAAAGCGCAATTACAAGAAGTCAAAATGCAAATACAAGGGCTAAAAGTTGCAAATATCAGAGATAAGGGAAGGATAGAATTTTATCCAACCCTAAACACCTGCAGGATGAGGATGAAAACCCTAGATAAGAAGGAAAATTCGTGGGAGGAAGATTTGAAGAAATCTGGTTTAAGGGTAACTTGATTACTAAGTTATCTCGAAACTCCAGATTAAAAGGCCAGGATACAACTTCTAGAAGCAGGTGCCCACATGGACGGACCAGGAGAGGCCACGCGCCAAAGCGCGCGGCCAGAAGCCACAAAAGTGCCGCGGACGCTCGGCAAGGCGCGGCAAAGTGGATGAGTCTGACTACCAGACTTCGTCTACAACTTCATCTGGGACTCCTCGGCCTTCTGCACCTATAAATATCACCTGCAGTGCAACGTACAGGGCATGCAGAGACGATTAGGGTTTTCTTTAGCCACTTTTATTTAAAGTTGTAATTTTTATTTCATGCTCGTTGTGGAGAAGAAGGAGACGATTGTGTAACCGGAGATTCATCTGAAATAAAGGTCACTCTTTTGTTCTCTTTTAATTTCTGCAAATTTTGTTTCTTTTTGTGATCTCTTTGATTTTCAATCTGTGATTTCTTCTTGCTTTCTTTTTCTTTATTTTGCAATCTTTCTCATTAAATAAAAAATAAAAAAAATATAAATAATTTGAAAAGAAAAAAATAATGATGAAGAACTAATCCTCTTAGTGGTTTGCTGAGATTCTTAAAGCAACCCTAGAGCAATTAAAACTTGATCTGATTAATGAATATCTCTAGAAACCCTAGGTTTAAAGGCAACTAATTCTGGAAGATTAAAAAATACTTAAAATTCTTAATCTAGGTTGCATGTTAAAAGAACTTTTCATGACTTCAAACTTAAGAACTAGGACAGCATAAATTTGAGATTAGTCTTCTATTAGGCTGTACCTAGATGTTAGGATGAACCATAGTTGGTTTTTGAATAATGCAACTTAGTTAGAATCGTGTATTAATTTTTCTTGCTTGATATATTTGTAATAACCTAGGGTGAATCATATCAATCTTAAGATGAAGATCAAGCTCTTTAATTTGCAATAGGGTTGTGGTAGAAGATCAGCAAAACCACGTCTTTAATCTCATATTTTCATCACCAATCTAATCTCTCTTTTCTTACTTGAAGCATACAGAGGAATCGAGTCGAAAAGCTTTCATCGCATCCTTCCCTGAGGATCACGACCCGCTTGAGCCCTTGCTACAGTGGATTCGCATTGAGACTAAGAATTCTGAACTTTATTTCAATCTATAAAATCTCAATCAGCCTCCAACGGGCAGATTTTGGATGCCTATAAAAGAGCTCCCTTAGACTGTTTTCAACAAGATTTTTGGAGAGTTTTAAAGCCAGTTTTCCTATCTATTATAGAGGTTTTCGCTACATGTTTTAGTGCCAATACTTCCATATCAAAAGGAGAGTTTTTCTAGAGTATTTTGAAAAAGAGATTTATTCAGTTTTTTCACCACAAATCAATCCTTATTTTTCTCACACACACTTGAGCTTTCCATTGCTAAATCCATCCTATAGGAGAGTTGTTGTGAGAGTTGTTTTAGGTGATCAAAGTGTTTAGATCACCAAGTATTCTAATTGTACTTTGAGGAGGCAGACTTGCGGATTCGCGTTGTTTTGAGTTCTAGTGAGCGCTCGGTGTAGAGGTGCGGCCTCGGCAAGCTTGCGTGCTTGTGTGTGTTTATTCTTACGGGAACAAGAGAGGGACTAAAGAATCCAAAGGAGTTCTGGTGTGAACTCGTTTGTAGGTGTTGCGGCACCGAGTGATCCGATGGGATCATTTTTAGTGAAAATTCTTCATAGTGTTGAAGGCAGGGACGTAGAGCAAGGGTGCTTGAATCTCGAAATAAATCTCTCGTGTTTGTGATTGCTCTCTCTATCTCTTACTTGTGTTTATATCTTGCATGCTTACATTGCCTTTTTCTTTATATGCTTGATATATACTTGTGCTCAAATTGACATATGCTTGGATTTATTTGCTTACACTTGTATTCAACCAACAGAGCCATAGCGGCACCTCAACTCTTATCCAGAGGAATCTTGAGGAGTTAGTCCAGAGCCCTTGTTGGGGAATTCGGCTACACTCTTAGGTTATACCTTATGTGTTTAGCTTAAGAATTTATAGTTTGCATAAATAATTTTAGTTCCGCATTAATTCACCATTAGATCAACTAGACACCTATTCACCCCCTCTAGGTGAATACAATTGGTATCAGAGCTTGGTGCTCTTGTTTTGGGTCTTATCACCTTGAGTTAAAGATCCTCTTTTATAGCTAATCACAATATTCGTATACACACACACATGGATTTCATGTCACCTCCCACTTTTGACATTCTTAACATCCAAACATGAAAAGTTAAGATGTCCTTGTACCTCAAAGCCCTAGGCATTCATGTTTATCTTGCTACCATTAAAATTTATACTTTAGTAATAGCAAGTATCTTGAGGCTAACTCAAAAGCCATCCATGCTTTAAAGTCAACCCTAAGTGATGATTATCTATGTAGGGTTTCTAACTTTAATTCTACTTTTGTAGTATGGAACACTATAGTCTCCCTTGACAAATAAGAACAATATTATGCGGGGAGCGACTCGGATGATGGAAGTGATGCTTCCAACATATGCTATATGGTCCAAGGGGATAACCCCCTTGAGGTAAACTCCGAATCCAAGCTAGATGAGGATGTTGATAAGTCATATGATGAGCTTGCATCTTTTTATCAACAACTCCTTGAAAAATATGACATTTTAAAAGGATAATAAGAAATTGAAAAATAAATATGATTCCATTTTGATAAAAAAAGATTCATTTCAAAATAAACTTGCATGTGTTTCAAAAGAAAATGATTTCTTGAAAAAAGAGAATATTTCCTTATCTTCAAAATTAAATGATCTTTGTGAAGGAAATACTCTTTGAAAAATAAAATTAGTTTGGTAGAAAAACAAAAAGAGATTGCTTTGAAAGAAAACAACTCTTTGAAAAGAAAATTGTTTCAAAAGAAAAGAAAAATGTTCCTAAACAGAAAAAGATTGTTGATCATGCATTTCATGCTACTACCATTGATAAAAATGAGATAAAATTTTAAAAAATAGAATAGATTGCTTGAGCTCAACTTTGAGCAATTGTGCATTTAATCATAATAGATTGGAAACCTTGTTTCAAAAGAAACAAGTTCCACATGTTCATGCACATCACCCACAACATATAATGCACATTTTGCACGTCATGATCACACTCATTCACATGTGCATGCTAGAGTGTACAAGTGTACACATTGCGGCCGCAAAGGCCATTTAGCAAAATTTCGTTATTAAAGAGTAAATTCTATTAATTTTGCTAATAAAAATATTTGGGTTCCGAATAAGACTAACCCCCGTGGACCCAAAAGAAAATGGGTATCAAAATTCTCACCTTTTGTAATTGATGCACGTGTGGGTTCTCACATAACGTGAGAGGGTTGGTGCCTTGGTGGTGGATGCATGGGCTTGATGGACACTACAAATTGATGCATCACTATCAAGGAGTTTGGTGGGAAGACCACCATGTTTTAGAGACTTAGAGTATAGTTCTTTGGATTGGTAACTATCTCTAAACTCTTATTTTATTTACATGCTTTTACATTGATGATTTTTAGCATATTTATGTTTTGTGCTTCATGTGGTAAATACTTGTTTAGATGTAGTTTTTATCAAAACTTATATATATACTTGTACAAATAGTGAGCGACAATTGATTCTTATATGTTTATACTTCATTGCTCATTTGTACTCATTACATGTACATGTATAACCTAGTTTTGATGATTTCCTCATTTACACTTATTTTGCCTATCCTTTTGCATGTTTTGCTTCATGTATATGTAATTTTTATTCAAGACTAATAAATATACATGTATACCCTTGAGTCTTTTGCCTTCACGTAAATTATATCATAGACTCTTTTTATATTTTAGGATATGTATGCATATTGTTAGCTTTGAAGAAATCATACATATGCCTTGAAGTCTTATTTTTAAAGAAAAATGAATTTTCATGATTTTCACATGTTTGATGTCTTGAGCCTCATTGACTATTTTCATGAAAATCCTACTCACATGATTCTTGTGCACTCACACTTTATTTGTTTACTCATGGCATTGTTTTCATGAGAATCTCTGAGCTTTATAGACTTCGAGTGTTGACTTTTATGTATTTAGTATGACTCATGAGACACATATGATTTGTTTTCATGTTTGAAGAATCTTTAACTAGTTTTTTAAAAATTACTTTAAACTAGTTATTTATTCTTCAATGGATAGAATTTTCAAATTTTGCAAAATATTTTCAAACTCTTATTTTTGAAAACTCCTACCAACCTTTTAAAGGGCGGATGGATGGGCGACCATACCTTGTATGCTCAAATTAAATATTTTTTTATCATGTACATGAAAAGGGTAGATCTTTATGAATTATACACTTGATTCTCATCATAGTTTCAATTGGTATCACAATTGATTTTTTTGTATACTCATATTTTATTTTCTATATATGTATGCTTTATTTCAAATAATATCAATTTTCATTGGTATTCTCTTTTCATATATATATATATAATATATATATATATATATATATATATATATATATATAATATGTTTTGATTGTGCTTGATTTATCATAATCATTACATGTTGAAAGCACAAATTATGTTTATATTAAGCTTGACTTAAATCATGATTTCAAACTGATATCTCATTTGGTATTTAAATAAACTTATGCATTATTTTCAATTGGTATGTTTATTGATATCAAAATTTACAATATACTTTAATTGGTATCAATATGTTTTGATTTCCAATTGGGTTTAAATTTCAATTGGTATCACAAATGTTTTACCTATTTGGTATCAAAATTTATCATGTATTTCAATTGGTATCAAAATATAAGAAACTTTACTTTCATTGGTATCAAAATTTACACATGTTTCTATTTCATTTGGTATAAAAATTTTCTATTTCAAATGATATCAAAAATCTTGTGATATCTTAAAAATATTTTGACATGTATTGCCTATATGCAAGGGGAGCTTAACATCTCTTCTATATATAGATTCATGATTGAGTGTATCTTATATTGAGGAGCTTGACATCTCTTCTTTATGTGACATACGTGTGTAGGGGGAGCTTCATCTCCACTTATGCATTGTATATTATGCTTTATGTGAGTTAGGGTTTGTCATCCCTTCTTCATGTAATGCATGTATGCAGGGGAGCTAACTTCACGTCTCTCTTTTCATGAATGTATATCGCATATATATCTTTATTGTTTGATTTGTTTTCACCCCTTTATTGATGATTTGACAAAAAGGGGGAGAAGTATTTGATGAGTTAATATATGCATATTTGTTTCAATCCCTTGTTTTATACAAAAAGGGGGAGGATGATTTTGAAAGTTTATGCATATATGTTTGCCTAATGATTTGACAACTAAAAAAGGAGATGTATTTGAGATGTATTTGAGTTTTATGCATATTTATCTCCTTATGTATGCATATATGTTTGTTTAGTTTATGTACTTTAATTGAATGTCTTATTGTTTATTATTATGCATGAGTTAAGGGGGAGCTTCTATGAAGCTTAACCTTAATCCATGCATATATAACTCCATGAGTTTTGTCATCATCAAAAAGGGAGAGATTGTTGGCCCAAATGCCCATCACTCTAATTTTGATGATGATTAACTCATGTAGTTATAGTACTAATGATCTTATATTTATTTAGTCTCAGATATGTAATCAAGATCTTAGTAGGTGCTTAGCTTCAACAAAAAATTTAAAGTCAAGTTTTGGAGCCAGCACGTGTTGATTCAAGAGCTTGTGCATCAAGACCACATCGAGTACTCAAGAGGAGTCTAACTCATTGGATCAAGGTTTGGACCAAGTTAAGAAAAAGATGAAGACCTTCATGAGAAGACTTGTGCCTTTGTTTGTAAGTGTAAGATTTTATCTTTGGATAAAATATTAAGGATAGATTAGTTGGTGGATTGCTCAAGTACTTATACACACACAAAAGATTTATATGTATTCTCATAAAAGATTTTTAGTTCTAGAAAAATACCGGTTTCATTTTTGGAATTCAAAATATACATGTGTTTTATCAAAACCATGTATAGAGCTTAATGTCAAAAACATAAATATTTCATCATATATGTGTAGTGGATCATATCCACACATACAAAGCTTTAAAAGTGTTTAGAATATCTTGTTTTTGTATTTAGAGAAGTTTTGAAAAAATCGATTTGGAGCTTAATGTCAAAAGTATTTGATGAGTTTATATATACATGTTTATTTCAGTCTATTGTTTTATACAAAAAGGGGGAGGATGATTTTGAGAGTTTATGCATATTTGTTTTGCCTAATGATTTGACAACTAAAAAGGGAGATGTATTTGAGATGTAGTTGAGTTTTAGCATGTTTATCTCCTTATGTATGCATATATGTTTGTTTAATTTATGTACTTTAATTAAATATCTTATTGTTTATTGTTATGCATTAGTTAAGGGGGAGCATCTATGAAGCTTAACTTTAATCCATGCATATATAACTCCATGAGCTTTGTTATCATCAAAAAGGGGGAGATTGTTGGCTCAAAGGCCCATTACTCTAGTTTTGATGATGATTAACTCATGTAGTTATAGTACTAATGATCATGTGTTTAATTAGTTTCAGATATGTGATCAAGATCTTAGTAGGTGCTTAGCTTCAACAAAGGATTTAAAGTCAAGTTTTGGAGCTAGCACGTGTTTATTCAAGAGCTTGTGCATCAAGACACAACGAGTACTCAAGAGGAGTCTAACTCATTGGATCAAGGTTTGGACCAAGTCAAGAAGAAGAAGAAGACCTTCATGAGAAGTCTTGTGTCTTTGTTTGTAAGTGTAAGATTTTATTTTTAGATAAAATATAAAGGATAGATTAGTTGGTGGATTGATAAGTACTTATACACACACAAGATTTATATGTGCTCTCATAAAAGATTTTTAGTTCTAAAAAAATACCGGTTTGATTTTTGGAATTCAAAATATACATATGTTTTACCAAAACTATTTATAAAGCTTAATGTCAAAAACATACATATTTCATCATATATGTGTAGTGGATCATACCTATACACACAAAGCTTTAAAAGTGTTTAGAATATCTTGTTTTTGTATTTGGAGAAGTTTTGAAAAAATCGATTTGAAAAATAAGGATTTTGTTTAAAGCCACAATTTTCATAACACAAAAATATTTCAAAATGTTTGTAACATGTTTTGAATTTTAATCAAACATGTTTGTATATTAAAGTATATTACTGAACTTAATTTGTAGATTTTTAGAGAATTTATGGGATTTTATTGAAGGAAAAATAATAAGTTTTTAATCCCTAAAAATGATGTTTCCGGCCTTCTGCCGGTCGACCGAGCCAAAGGTCGGTCCACCGGGCGGTCGACCGACGTGCACAAAACGTGCACCTCTTGTTTGGCTGGAGGGCCGGTCGACCGACCCGGTCGACCGCCAGAGAGTTCTGCTATCTGGAAATGGCCCTGGTCGACCGGGCGGTCGACCGGCAGAGAGCTCTACTCTCTGTATCCAAGCCACGGTCGACCGGTGGTACAACGGTCAGAAATCCGACCGTTGGCGGTCGACCGGCCAACGGTCAGAAATCCGACCGTTGGCGGTCGACCGGCCGGTCGACCGATAGCAGTCTGAACTGCTGAGTTGGCCTCCAACGGGCAAATTTTGGATGCCTATAAAAGAGACTTCCTTTGGACTGTTTTCAACAAGATTTTTGGAGAGTTTTAAAGCCAATTTTTCCTATCTATTGTAGAGGTTTTCTCCACATGTTTTAGTGCCAATACTTCCATATCAAAAGGAGAGTTTTTCTAGAGTGTTTTGAAAAAGAGATTTATTCAGTTTTTCACCACAAATCAATCCTTATTTTTCTCACACACACTTGAGCTTTCCATTGCTAAATCCATCCTATAGGAGAGTTGTTGTGAGAGTTGTTTTAGGTGATCAAAGTGTTTAAATCACCAAGTGTTCTATATTGTACTTTGAGGAGACGTACTTGCGGGTTCGCGTTGTTTTGAGTTCTAGTGAGAACTCGGTGTAGAGGTGCGGCCTCGGCAAGCTTGCGTGCTTGCGTGTGTTTGTTCTTGCGGGAACGAGAGAGGGACTAGAGAGTCCAAAGGAGTTCTATTGTGAACTCACTTGTAGGTGTTGAGGCACCGAGTGATCCGGTGGGATCGTTTTTAGTGGAAATCCTTCATGTGTTGAAGGCGGGGACATAGAGCAAGGGTGCTCGAACCTCGAAACAAATCTCCCGTGTTTGCTATTTCTCTCTCTATCTCTCACTTGTGTTTATATCTTGCATACTTACATTGCCTTTATCTTTATATGCTTGATATATACTTGTGCTCAAATTGACATATGCTTGGGTTTGTTTGCTCACACTTGTATTCAACCAAGAGAGCCATAGCGGCACCTCAACTCTTATCTAAAGGAATCTTGAGGAGTTAGTCCAGAGCCCTTCACGGGGAATCCGGCTACGCTCTTAGGTTATATCTTGTGTGTTTAGCTTAAGAATTTATAGTTTGCATAAATAATTTTAATTCTGCATTAATTCACCATTAGATTAGCTAGTCACCTATTCACCCCCTAGGTGATTACATATTTGGCCTTTGGAGGAGATAAAATAGGTAAAGGAAGCCTTTTAAGTATAAAGGAAGGAAGGTAAAGATTTGCAAGGGAATGAGAGGGGGAGAGAGATAGTGAGTGAAAGGAGAAATGGAGGGGAAAATGGGGTTTTGCTGGCTATTTTTCTCTTGGCTGGTTGAAAAGGAGAAGGGAGGGAGAAGTTTTGGAGTTGGAAATGAAGAGAGAGTGTTGTCAAATGAGAATTTTCTCTTCATTTTCCCCCCATTTATACTTCCCTTCTCTTAATAATATTATGTCAAGTGCTCCCTAACACCATCTCTCTACACCTATACCTTACTCCTATAAGTAATGTCCTCATCCCTCTCCCCTTCATGAAGAACTTGTACCAACAAGTATGGTGGGGGTACGGTAAAAAAGTCAACATGCACGTGTGTATTTATCACATATACATATATACTAGTATATACATAGTATAATGAATAATATAAGCATCTTACATGCATACTTGTTTCCGTATTACCTCCCTAAAGCACTCAAGTGTTAAGAAAAAGGTGATAAGTTAAGGCAAGTGTTACATTCTACCCTCCTTTAAGAAGTTTCGACCTCGAAACTCAACGTACCTTGGAATAAATAAGGATAGTTCATCCGCATCTCCTCTTTCAGCTCCCAAGTTGTTTCTTCTATATGTTGATTCCTCCATAAAACCTTGACCAAAGAAATAATTTTGTTTCTCAATTGTTTCTCTTTGCGATCTAAGATTTGCACTTGCTCTTCCTTGTATGGCATGTCTTTTTATATTTATAGAGATCCATAGGAGATTATGTGGTCAGGATTAGGTACGTACTTCCTTAACTGAGAGACATAAAATACATTGTGCATCCTCTATAAACCAGGAGGTAAGGCTAAATGATAAGCAACCGGTCCAATTCTATCCAATATTTCAAATGGTCCAACATATCTAGGAGCTAATTTGTTCTTATTGCCGGTGCGTCTCACTCCCTTCATTGGAGATACATTCAGGAAAACTTTATCCCCTACCTCAAATTCCAGTGGTCTGCGGCGATTATCAGCATAAGCTTTCTGCCTTCTCTGGGTTGCCTCCGTCCTCTCCTTAATTAACTTAATCTTATCAGTGGCTTCTTGAATTATGTCAAAGCCGAATATCCTTCTATCCCTAACTTCCTCTCAACAGATCGGTGATCTACATTTTCTATCATATAATGCTTCAAACGGAGGCATACCAAGGGTGGACTGATAACTATTATTATAAGAAAACTCCACTAAAGGTAAATAGTTGTCCCAATTTTTCCCAAAATCTAATACACAAGGCCTCTACATATCTACCAATATTTGAATAGTTCTCTCTGACTGTCCATCTGTTTGGGGGTGTGCCGCTGTACTGAGTTGCAACTTAGCGCCCATAGCTTCGGATAGGCTTCTCCAAAACCTAGATTGAAATTTAGGATCCCGATCTGATACAATAGACTCAGGCACTCCATGCAATTTAACTATTTCTCGGATATATACTTGAGCCAGTCTCCTCATAGAATAATTGATCCGGATAGGCAGAAAGTGGGCAGATTTAGTAAGTCTATCTACCACTACTCAGACTGTATCTAGTCCTTGGGATGTTCAAGGAAGTCCAGTAACAAAATCCATGGCAACGTGACACCATTTCCATTCAGGAATTGGTAATGGTACCAGCAATTCTAGGGGCTTCTTATGTTCTGCTTTCACTTGCTAATAGACTAAACACTTGTGGACAAAATTGAAAATATCAATTTTCATTTCATCCCACCAGAAGTTATGACGCAGATCCTAATACATTTTTGTGCTCTCAGATGAGCTGTATACGGGGTATAATAAGCTTCCTGTATTATTTCTTCTTTTATCTCTGCTACATCAGGCACACATAATCTGCATCTGAATCTCAATACTTATCTTCAATTTAAAACTCCTTGAGTTCTCCTTCTTGTACTTTCTTCATAATTTTTCTTATTTGAGGACATCTTTATTGGGCCTCTTTGATTTTGTCATATAAATCAAATTGAATACTTACCTGATTCAATTGATACTAAGCATTGGACGGATCAATGACTCGCATCTCTACTTGCATTTCTTTTAGATCTCTTAATAATCTTGTTTGGCGAGTTATCAGAGTGGCCACTGCTCCTCCTGATTTCCGACTCAAGGCATCAGCCACCATATTGGCCTTTCCAGAGTTGTATTAGATAGTAATATCATAATCTTTCATTAGTTCTAACCATCTCCTCTGCCTCATATTCAGTTCTTTTTGTGTGATATTTCAAACTTTTATGGTCAATAAAAATTTCACAAGACACTCCATACAAGTAATGTCACCAGATTTTCAAGGCAAAAATCACAGCGGCTAATTTCAAATCATGGGTGGGGTAATTTCTTTCATGAATTCTCAATTGTCTGGACGCATAGGCAATAACTCTCCCATGTTGCATTAACACACATCCCAGACCCAATTTTGACGCATCACTATAGATGGCAAATCCTTCAGGTCCTGAAGGTACAATTAGAAAAGGAGAAGATATTAGCTTCATTTTAACTTCAAGGAAGCTCTTATCTTATTCTTTTCCCCATACAAACTTCTTATTCTTTCTAATTAATTGTGTCAATGGTGTCACAAGTTGAGAGAATCCTTCTACAAATCTTCTGTAGTATCCAATTAACCCCAAGACACTTCGAACTTCAGTAACAGTTGTGGGTCTAGGCCAATCCTTGATTGCCACAATTTTCATTGGATCTACTGATATTCCCTTCTTGGATATAATATAGCTAAGAAATCCTACCTGTTCTAACCAAAATTCACATTTCTTCAATTTAGCATAAAGTTGCTTCTCCTTCAAGATTTGGAGGACAGTTTTAAGATGATTTTTATAATCTTCCCTATTCTTTGAATAGATCAAAATATCATCGATAAATACCACCACAAACTGATCAAAATATGGTTGGAACACTCGATTCATTAGGTTCATAAATGCTGCTGGGGCATTAGTGAGTCTAAAAGATATGACTAGGAATTCAAAATGTCCATATCTTGTCCTAAAAGCCGATGTAGATACATCTTCTTGCTTGACCTTTAACTGATGATATCTCGACCTAAGGTCTATCTTAGAAAATACCATTGTAGTTGATCAAATAAGTCATCAATTCGAGAAAGTGGGTACCTATTTTTAATAGTGGCCTTATTCAATTCTCGATAGTTGACACATAATCTCATACTTCCATCTTTCTTCTTAACAAACAGTACTAGTGCTCCCCAGGGAGATACACTCGGTCGGATGAAACCTTTATCTAATAATTCCTGTAATTGAGTTTTAAGTTCTTTCATTTCTGCAGGGGCCATAGGATATGGTGCTTTCAAAATTAGGACAGTATCGGGCATCGCATTTATTGCAAATTCTACATCTCGATCTGGGGGCAGACCTAGTAAATCTTCTGGGAATACATCAGGAAACTAATTTACGCTGGAATAGTCTAAATTTTGATATCAGTTCTAGTGGTATTCAAAACTAAAGCCAGAAATTCTTGACATCCCTGCATCATTAACTTGATGGCTTTAATGGCCGATATGTAGGGTATATCATGACTAACTTTTAGCCTTTCAAAAATAAACTCCGAAACTCCTTTCATTTTAAAGATGATCCTCTTCCTATCACAATCCACATGTACACCACAAGCGGACAACTAGTCTATTCCTAATATTGCATCAAACTCCATCTCGCCTAGCTTAATCAAATCAATAGATGTTTTCATCTCTCCAATCATCACTTCGCAGTTCACATATTTAGTGCTAGCTATTATCTTTACCCTTATGCGTGTGGATACAACCAACTGAAATCCTAAAGATTCTGATACTTGATTTAATTTGTAAGTAAAAGCACTAGATATAATGAATGAGTAGCTCCAGGATCAAACAATACATGAGCAAAATATCCTGATATGGAGATCATACCTTCCACTACTGCATTCGAGGTCATTGTTTCTCGATGCGTCAATGCAAAAGTTCTTCCTTGAGCCCGTGGCTGTTGTACAGATGATTGAGTTGCAGCAGGTCGCATAGCATTACTAGGCGGCATAAAATTATTGGCTGGTCCCCTGGGAGGATTCATTCTCATAGCTGGCCTCCCACTTCCCCTACTCTGCCCTTGGCTTCCGCGCTTCGTCGGGCAATTTTTCTTTAAATGCCCCATTCCTCCACAATTATAGCAAGTCCTTTCTTGGATGCAGTTTTCAAAATGGTTTATCACACTTCTGACACCAAGGGGCCTCCGAGATTCTGGGGTGGGACACAGAGGTAGCCTGTGCTTTCGAAAAAGTGTCTTTGTTCCTCAACCATGTTCCTCTGCCTCTGGCCCATTCTCCTCTTTGAAGAGTGTCATTAAACCCAAATCCTTTACTATTGGTGGATCCCGATGCCACTGACACTGATGGTCCTTGATGTCTGGGACGCTTTGAGCTAGGAAATTCCTTTGCCCAGTTTTTATGACTTTCTTGCATATCCATTTCTACCTCCAAGGCTCTTTTCACAGCTTGGAGATAATTCTTTAGTTGTAGAGGAATCAATCTGCCTCGAATTTCTGATTTCAGACCCTTCACGACCTCTTTGTTCTTTTTGCCTCACTCTTCACAAAGCATCAGCATAACTGGATAATTGGGTAAACCTCTGGTCATATTGGGACACATTCATCTGACTTTGCCGCAATTTCAGAAATTCTGACTCCTTCTTGTCTCTGGCCGTCTCTAGAATATATTTTTCAGTGAATTTATTCACTAAGAATTCCCAGATGATTGGTTTTCTTGTATTTTTCACATTACTTTTCACTGCCCTCCACCAGTGTTCTGCTTCCTTTTGAAACATAAAGGAAGAGAAAGATACTCTCTGTTCATCGGTATAATTCATCACATCTAGAATCTTTTCTCTCTAGAGAAGTCATGCTTCAGCTTGAAAGGATCCACCTCCCCTTCAAATACTGATGGTTTCATCTTTTGAAACTATTTCAATGCTCGGTGAAAATTGTTATCATTTGCTCTTGTCATTAACTGAGTGAGCAACTCCGGCATCACCTATGAAGTTTCATGACCTCCTCCTATCTGTACTTCTGAATCTTCATGATTGTCCATGGGGTGTGCACTTCCCATCACACTATAATGTGACGCACCGAGCGATAATGACTCATTGGGTGGTAGTTGATTTAGATCCATGCGTCCTTCCTATAAGATAATGACGTCTAGTTAACATATATATGAAAACAATTTTAGATAAAACTTTTTTTCAAGCAATCACTTTAATACAATATTCATTATCACTTGCAAACAAGCAACTTGCTATATATATTTATATACACCCCAAAACGGATATAAGGATATTACACCATTATATCTACTCTTTGGATATCCGAACTAACCCATGTGCATGCATAGAAGATGTGCCAGGACATATATAATAAAACTCCTAAGATATCCATCAACAAGCACACTAGGCTTACACATATATATACATATCAAAAGTAATTGCTCATAGATTCATCCCTCATAGGGTAAAGTCTCCCCACTCAAGTCCCCACTAGTACTGCTGCTATTCTCGCTATCATCCATGCCTTCCTCGGAGTCTTCCTCTAGTAATTCGTCTCCTGCGCAGCACCAGTCATCCAGATCATCATATAAATCCATGTCATCTTCCCATTTTTCATCCCAAAAGAGACCTCCATAAGTGAATCATCTTCGGGTCTCTTCTTTTAATGCACTCGTATCCCCCATCTCTTCTACATCAAGTGAATCCCCAACTAAACTCTCCGTATCGACAATGGTCAGTTCAGGATCATTAGAAGCCTGAGACTCAACCTCCTCATGGTCTATATGGTCTGGGGCTTCAAATATGACCTCTGGGTCGGTCTCATTAGACTCATAATCACAATCCATGGAACCTGCCATCCAACTCACACTCAAACTATCCGAGCTAGAGACTGGCCAATATTTGTCAGAGTCTCCCATCTACATATAAACAAGGAGTCATATTAATCTCAACCCATAAAAATAGTCTCGACATATTGCCATACAACAAGAAAGAAGTAATACACACACACACACTCTCTCTCTCTTACACTTACACTTATCCTTAGTCTACCCGTAAGTTTCGTGTTTCAAAATAACTTAGGTTCAATAGTTAATTCAATGCATTCCCTCGTCCAGTGTCCCATACCACTAGTAGCTATTTCTGAGAGCCCGCACTCTCAGTCAACTCACCCGAATCGGGATGTGCGGGCACCCCGATTATGATGCGAGGAAATAATCAACTACTGCTTGACTCACGATTAATCCGTCACATAAAACCCACTACCTAACTATAATCATACATCCATACATATTGAGCCTAACAATTTTCTATTGCCTCCTACCGTCGACTTAACCTTCTCTTTCTACCAATAACCCTTAGCTCTGATACCAACTGTAATGGTCCCAGTCTTAAAAATTTTCATTTTCACAATCATCACTGGTTATCCGTAATCCAAGCGTGGGACCCATCAAGATACAATACTTCGATTTCGGCTAACGTCAACCTACTTATGGCTTCACAAAATTTTCACTACTAAAGCATATATTTCCAAACATTGATCTGACAATCCGATAAAGAACACATAGAAAACTCATTACTACTCCATAAACTCCACAATATTAATAAGATTCAGGTCAAACACCTATTAATACAAGCATTTCAATATATTACAAAAGTTAATGGAAACCATCAACATAGGAGTTTTACATAGTATTTCTTAAACAATATATACATATCAAAAGAACATGCCAAAAGGGTGAAAATATCTCCCGCTATCACCTATCCCGACTATTGCTATTAAGCGGATCCCTTGCCTTTATCCAAACTGAAGGTGATTAATATGACAGAGTGAGTTCGACAGCTCAGTGAGTAAAACAATAATCATATGCATGACCTTTATGTATGTCTATTGGAATTTATTATAAAGGTAACAATTGTAATTTATACTATTTTTGCATATTTTTAAGTTTATGCTGAAGTCCTATTCAAAACACAGTAATTGGTCCTATTAGTCGACTTGCCTTACCTAAAGTCGACTAATACTATTATTAGTCGACTTAGCTTAAAGCTATAGTCGACTGGACTCTGTCCAAAAAGATATCCATTCTCTGTTGGCTGCCAGTGACTCAATTAGTCGACAAATTTATCTTGTATAGTGGACTACTTTTGGTATTAGTCGACTTATAAGCCATCTATAGTCGACTATGTCTTGACCAAAAGAATGTGTCTACTCTTTGTTTGTTGCCTGTAACTAAATCTAGTCGACATCCTATCTTATATAGTCGACTAACCTTGGTACTAGTCGACTACCCTATCTTATATGGTCAACTAAGGGTAGTTTTCAGAGACTTACATAACAGAATCTCACATCTATAGTCGACTTGGCCCATGGGTTAGTCGACTAATTAAGTAGAAATTGCCTATATCAGTCGACTATCACAAAGTCTAATGTTAAGAAATTTATATAGTTTTAACATGCAATTTCCATCTTAACCTTATTAACACACTTGTTAAATATAAAGTTGGACTCCCTCTTCGATCACCTCCGGTTCAACCTGGTCCCTTCCTCCTATACGTTATTCAACGAAATATTCTCCCCTTCGATTACCTCTGGTTCAACCTGGTCCTTTCCTTTTATATATTATCATAATATTCTCCCCTTCGGTTACCTCTGGTTCAACTTGATCTCTCCCTCAAAATATGCAATAATTATATCCTTCATGTAATAACAACATGCAAAGATTTATAGAGCAATGATAACATAAACTATTTTCATGATTTCTACTTTACATCACGCCTACATTATGGAAGTCATTAACATGTATAAGTAACCACTTGCTAAGTTAACAACATGCGACCCTTTTCAAGAAAAAATATTATATCATCTTAATATATGCGTAGCCATATATATATATATATATATATATATATATATATATATATATATATATATATATATATATATATATATATATATATATATATATATATATATATATATATATATATATATATAAGCATAGCATCAACTATTATATTTATCCATTGAACTATTTCTTCTTAAAAGGCATGTAGTTGACTACCACGTATACACACAATAAAATTTATCAATCATGCACAATGGTAAGCATACATGAAAATAGGTACAACATGATTACCATAAGATTATTTATAATCTACACATAAAGTCTATAAATCATACACATACATTATCGTTCAATCTCACATCCACTTATTGAAATCACTTAGAGGGGGGGTGAATAGGTGATGGCTATATGAAATGTGGCAATAATGTGGAATTAAAAATTCTACTAACAAATTGCTCAAATTAAAAGACTAGCAATAAACACAATAAGTAGTGCAAGAATAAAGGAGTTGAGTTTAGAGAAAATTCGAGCAAACGCAAACACAAGTATATGTTTCCGAGGTTCGAGCCACGCTCTACGTCCCCGCCTTCACACTTGAAGGATTTTCACTATTGTTGATCCCACCGGATCGCCAATACAAGGACACACTTGTCCTATCTCTTGTGATGCCGCAACACCACCCGGAGCACACTAGCTCGCCTTGAGGCCGATGCCTCTACAACTTCGCTCAAGAAGAAAATGATCACACTTGATCACAAAATAGCTCACTTGCACAATCCTATAACCAATATGTAGATGTAGAAATTTGGGATTGTGTAGTGCAAAATCTAGAGAGAAGTAGAGGAATAGGCTTCAAATGGGTGTATGAAAATTTTGGATTTGAAAATCTTTTCTAAAATGAAGACTTGAAATTCTTGTGAAAATCTCTTGTAAAATGTTTAGGAATAGTTGTCTTATCATGTTGAAGTGACCCACTATTTATAGGGTTGAAAAACTGGGTAAAACAGCAAGAGAGATTCGTTGGGGTGAGATCCCAACAAAATCTGTCAGAAAAATATAGCTGTTGGAATCTGTCAGACTTTCTGACAGCTGCCGGTCGACCGGGCCGGTCGACCGCCAACGGTCATATTTTTGACCGTTGGGGGACAAAGGTCGACCGCCCCGGTCGACCCGAACAAACAGAGAGCACTATAAGTGCTCCGGTCGACCGGAGCGGTCGGCCGACGTACGCACATGCACAGCGTGTACGTCGGTCGACCCGGGCGGTCGACCGGCTCCTGTCTGTTCTGAAAAATCAGAACTGCAGAAAGCCAGAACTTGGGTCTTTGGATAGGTCTTGTGGTTTGGGGTTTTGGACCTTATAAAAAATAGGAGTATGACCATATGTCACTACCCTAACATGTTAAAACATTTTGATAAAGTTTTTCTTTGATAAAAACTTGTTTTTCCCAAAAAATCGGTTTTCCAAAAAACTTGAGTTTCCAAAACAAATTTCTGAAAAACATGTTAGCTATAAAACTAAGTTGGAAATAGAATTTGAAATTGTTTTTGAAGCCATATATCAAACTAAAGTGTGTGTAAGTGACAATCCCATAATTCTACTTCTAACATCTAGGTTTTGACAAAGATTCTAAAAGAAAAGCAAAATTACAAATCTTAGACTTTTTCATTGTCTTGATCTTGACTTGGTCTTTTCTTCATGTCTTGATCCCGAAGCTTCCTAATGTGCTTAGCTTGGGAATGCACATCTTTAGCGGCGTCCAAACTTGTGAGTCTTGATATCGGAGCCGTCAAATCAACCTGTTTTACCTGAAATACTTTTAAACAAAATTGTTAAATACATAACTAAATATGGTTTGTTATCATCAAAATATTCAACAAGATATAGGGCTAATGGCCTTTGGGTCAACAATCTCCCCCTTTTTGATGATGACAAAACATATATAGTTATTACAAATATTTTGGGTAGAGACTTCAAATGAAGCTCCCCCTCAACACATGCATATACAAAAATATGTTCAAGCATAGACAAATCTCAAAAAAAATGGTGGGTGATAATCCACAGCATAATCCACAACACATCCACAACACATATATCCATGCTAGATGGGTGATAATCCACAGCATAATCCACAACACATCCACAATACATATATCCATGCTAGATAAAAATACTCATGTCATAAAATAGAAATGAAACACATGTCCACAAAGCATAACCAATGTAAACAAGTACATGTCCATAAAAACACAACACAAACATATGTCCACAATACAATACCAAGTACTACACAAAATATAAGTGACAAATACAAACAAAAGTGCAAGTCTCTCTCAATAAATAACTCTCCCCCTTTTTGACATCATCAAAAGGGGCAAGTCACTCAGCACCACCAGCAGCATCGTCCCCTGAAGAACCTTCCTCAGCGTCGTCTTCCTCAGATGAACTCTCCTCAGCGTCACCCTCTGCCATGGTCTCATCACCATCATGATCATCATCCTCATGACCGACCTCCTCTGGATCGATACCGGCAACGCCTGGCTGTGGAGGTGGAGCCGCAGTAGGGTCTCTGATAGGAAATGGAGGACCGGAGGATGGAAGAGGACGAGAAATGGTCGTGGGATCTGGACCAAGCATATCGAATTTCGCAAATAATGTCTCAAATTGCGAATCCACGAATCTCATGGCGTTCGCAAAATAAGTCATGTCATTGCGAAATCCCTGGAAGCGCGAGTCCATCTCCGCGCGAAGGGCTGCATCACGCTGCTCCAAATCCGTACGAAAGGTTGCATCTCGCTGCTCGATCCAAGACTGATGCTCCTGGATCTGAGAGCGAATCTCAGAAGATATGAAGGACTGAAACTCAGGTGATAAAGATGGCACAGATGCAGATGAAATCCCTGGGACGGAAGAGGATCCAGGGGCCGAAGATGACCCTGGGATATCAGCAGGAGGTGCAGGAGGGTGCTCTTGTGCGTGATGACGCATTTGAGCCTGCATCCTCTTCAAAAGGACGCTATCTAAATTTATAGCGGGCTGACAGGGAGTCTCAGAGGACAAATCAAAACCTAATCTCTGAAGTAAATGAGTAATAAGCATTCCATAAGGCAAGTGCCTACCGGACATGCGGATATGGTCAGAGGCCATGTGAGTAGCAATGAGGTGAGAAAAATCAATCTTGATGCCTTTCAGAAGGCAATAGATTATGAGAGGAACTGAACCCCTAGCATTGCTATACTCACCGGACTTAGGTAAAATGTTGTAGAAAATGAATTTTGCAAGGACTTGGGAGGTGAGGGTAAATTTGTTGACCTCCTCATTCCTTACTAAACCGGGGTTGTCATCCCCGTGGATCAAAGTGGAAGCGGTGAGCGCAGACTCACCGTCCGGATACTCAAAGTCGTTTAGATCAAAAGTATAAACATCCACTCCTCCAGAGGAGAGATGTAGCAAGTCAGCAAATCGTGTTATAGGGATGTCTATATCTCTCCCTAAAACACGTGATCTAACACGATCTCCCTCAAAGGCATAGTTGGCATAGAAATAGTGAACTAGGGATGTGTAGACAGGTTCCCTAATAGTCATAAAATGATGCAAAGAGTTTCTTTTGAGGATACGAGGGATGCCTAGGTGTTCAAAATCCTTTAGAATTACACATCTTCCCGAAATTACAGACTTTTTGGAAAGTTGTATGAAATGATTTTCAGCAAGATCGTTCACAAAAGGTCTTTTAGGTGTAGGAGGGGTGGAAGATGAGGGAACTATGCTTTTTCCCTTCTCAGACCTAGATCTCTTTGACATTTTTGGTGAAAAGAGTGATTTTAAGTTGATTTTTAGGGTAGATGGATATGGCTTGATCTAGACAAAAATAAACCTAGAGATCTTTGACAGAGAATTAGATTCTTAAGGCTAGAAAGGAAGATTTGAACAAAGATAGATTTTTTACCTGAAAATTAGAAACCCTAACCCTAGATCTTGAAATCCCTGAAATTCTGATGGTGAGGAAGCCCTGAGACTGAAGATCTATCCCACAAAGAGTGAATCCAACTTGATTTTTGGAGGAATTTGAGAGATTTTGAGTTGGGAGAATTTTTGGAGAAAAGGGGAAGAAGGTCTCGCCTGTTTGGTTGTGAGAGAAGTGAAAGAGAGAGTGAAATAAATAGCAGATTTGGGGCTGAAATCGACGCACGGTCGACCGGGCCGGTCGACCGGAAAACCCGAGAGCACTGTAATCTATAGCGGTCGACCGTCCCGGTCGACCGGCAACAGAGAGCAAAAATTTGTTCTCTTTCAGGCAATGGCGGTCGACCGGGTTAGGGCCGATCGACCGGCTTTGCCAAAAAAACAGTGGACAGACAGAGCTCCAAAAAAAAATTTAAATGAAATATTTAACAATTAAACAGGATACATATAACATACAAAAATACAACAATGTTTTTAAATCTTCATTAGGTTATCATGTCAACCAAAATATTCAAACAAAACATTTTATTTAATTTTCATACAAAAACAAAGTTTTAGAGATGTTGAAGCCGAATACCCGGTGACGGGTTCTGAACTTCATCCTCTTGATTCCTCTTGAATGAGTTGAGGTGCGCAATTGCCATCTCTAAGGTATTTTCTTGAATATGAAATTTTTACAAAATTTTATTTCTAGTTTTGAAAATACAATGTGTATATATAAATAAGCTAGTCTAGGCATGACATGTGGACATACAATGGACATGGTATAAAAAATAAGATATTAAAACATGGCATATACACAATCATGATAGGGATGTAAGTTTACACTAGCATGTATCAATGTAGCATAAAGATAAACTATCAATCCTATACATGTGTATCAAACAAAAAAACTTTTAAATGGAGAAGTTACCAAGCATGGGCAATCTCCAAAATAGGTGCCTCCATGATAGCGATGCAAATACGATGTGTTCTTTGAGCTTAGTTGCATCCACCACCCGGGCACCGTCTCCCCCTAAGTCTTGGAGAAGAAGATCCACCTGCATCATCTAAATTTGGTGGGTCTTTTGGTACCCATATCTTTTTGGGTCCTTTAAGATTAGTATCGGGACGAACCCAAACATATTTATTATGCACATTATTTTTAGCAAAACAAAACTTTTCTAAATGGCCTTTGCGGCCACAATGCGTGCAAATATAAATTCTACCACTACCATACATAAATGCATGCTTGTGTGAGTGTGCATGTTTCCGTGCATGTGCATGGTGAGTGTGTTTCCCTTGGGTTACTCCCTTGGGAAATCTAGATGCAAACTTATTTAAATCAAAAGCACACTTTTTAAGAGTTGAATCTAAACATCAACTCGTTTTTGAATTTCCAAAAATTCATTTTTGTTACATGATGCAATGGGGGTTTTCCCTTTACAAGCTAGTTTGTATTTTTCAAAATCAATTTTTAATTTCTTAAATGCACAAGATAAATCATTTTTCTCCTTTTCAATAATATTAATTTTATCTTTTAAAGATTCATTTTCCCTTTTTAATTTCTTATTATGAGATTGAGAAATCTCATATCTATGTTGTAATTCTTCGAAAAATTGAGCTAACTCATCCATAGTCAACTCATCCTCATCTAAAGAGTTGTCAATAGTTACCTTCGAAGCATCGTCTCCATGTGCCATGAAGCACATGTGTGCGGCGTCGTTCTCCTCTTTGGATTCCGACTCCGTGTCATCCCATGTTGCTACCATAGCCTTTTTCTTCTTTGGGGCTTTCTTGGAGGTGGTTGCTTGAAGTGCGGGGCAATCGGCGATAAGATGTCCGATCTTCTTGCAATGGAAGCAAGGACCGGGTTCTTCTCTTTTCTTTTCATACCTTCCTTGAGGTCTCCCTCTTCGGAAGTTGCTTTGCCGTCCCTTCTTGTAGAACATCTTGCCCACCTTCCGGATGAGCATGGCGAAGTCCTCATCGCAATCCTCCGATGAGTCATCCTCTTCAAGAATGGTTGGAGCGGCTTTGAAGGCAAGTGCTTTCTTTTTGGGTGCCTCCCTTTCTTCTCTTACCTTCATCTCCATCTCATGCGTCTTGAGATTTCCGATGAAGCCGGAGAAGTCCATCTCCTCCCGATCGTTGAGCTCCTTGAGGGTAGTAGCCTTCACTTCCCAAGATTTGGGAAAAGCCCGAATGACCTTCCGAATCTTTTGGTCATTATCGATTGCGTCACCTAGAGAAGATAAGGCATTAGTAATCTTGGTGAAACGCGTGAGCATGTCATCAATGCTCTCATTATCAAACATATAAAAGTTCTCATATTGAGAACATAACAAGTCAATCTTAGATCTTTTGACTTGTGACGTTCCTTCATGAGTCACAATTAAAATATTCCAAACTTCAAATGCGGATTTGCAATTGATGATGCGTGCTAGGTCATCCTCATTTAGAGCTTGGGTCAAGGCATATTGGGCTCTAGCATTTGCCTCATAGTCCTTGGTGGTGTCCTCGGACCATGAGCTCTCATCGGTAAGGGGTTCAATAAATTCTTTTGTAATGGACCTAGCAACCCTAACTCCTAAGGACTTAAGGAAGAGGTTCATCTTGACCTTCCATATGGGAAAGTTCAAGCCATCAAATTTAGGTAGGGACTTGATGCTAGAAAAGTCAAGTGATGCCATGGATGAATAGTATAAAGCACAATAAATGAAGAATGCAACTAATATAGCCAAATAACAAGGATCTCCCTAAGGTGGTTAAACCAAATTGTATGGTTAGGCACTGATACCAATTGAAATCACCTAGAGGGGGGGTGAATAGGTGATGGCTATATGAAATGTGGCAACAATGTGGAATTAAAAATTCTACTAACAAATTGCTCAAATTAAAAGACTAGCAATAAACACAATAAGTAGTGCAAGAAATAAAGGAGTTGAGTTTAGAGAAAATTCGAGCAAACGCAAACACAAGTATATGTTTCCGAGGTTCGAGCCACACTCTACGTCCCCGCCTTCACACTTGAAGGATTTTCACTATTGTTGATCCCACCGGATCGCCAATACAAGGACACACTTGTCCTATCTCTTGTGATGCCGCAACACCACCCGGAGCACACTAGCTCGCCTTGAGGCCGATGCCTCTACAACTTCGTTCAAGAAGAAAATGATCACACTTGATCACAAAATAGCTCACTTGCACAATCCTATAACCAATATGTAGATGTAGAAATTTGGGATTGTGTAGTGCAAAATCTAGAGAGAAGTAGAGGAATAGGCTTCAATTGGGTGTATGGAAATTTTGGCTTTGAAAATCTTTTCTAAAATGAAGACTTGAAATTCTTGTGAAAATCTCTTGTAAAATGTTTAGGAATAGTTGTCTTATCATGTTGAAGTGACCCACTATTTATAGGGGTTGAAAAACTGGGTAAAATAGCAAGAGAGATTCGTTGGGGGTGAGATCCCAACAAAATCTGTCAGAAAAATATAGCTGTTGGAATCTGTCAGACTTTCTGACAGCTACCGGTCGACCGGGCCGGTCGACCGCCAACGGTCATATTTTTGACCGTTGGGGGACAACGGTCAACCGCCCCGGTCGACCCGAACAAACAGAGAGCACTGTAAGTGCTCCGGTCGACCGGAGCGGTTGGCCGACATACACACATGCACAGCGCGTACGTCGGTCGACCCGGGCGGTCGACCGGCTCCTGTCTGTTCTGAAAAATCAGAATTGCAGAAAGCCAGAACTTGGGTCTTTAGATAGGTCTTGTGGTTTGGGGTTTTGGACCTTGTAAAAAATAGGAGTATGACCATATGTCACTACCCTAACATGTTAAAACATTTTGATAAAGTTTTTCTTTGATAAAAACTTGTTTTTCCCAAAAATCGGTTTTTCCAAAAACTTGAGTTTCCAAAACAAATTTCCAAAAAACATGTTAGCTATAAAACTAAGTTGGAAATAGAATTTGAAATTGTTTTTGAAGCCATATATCAAACTAAAGTGTGTGTAAGTGACAATCCCATAATTCTACTTCTAACATCTAGGTTTTTACAAAGATTCTAAAAGAAAAGCAAAATTACAAATCTTGGACTTTTTCATTGTCTTGATCTTGACTTGGTCTTTTCTTCATGTCTTAATCCCGAAGCTTCCTAATGTGCTTAGCTTGGGAATGCACATCTTTAGCGGCGTCCAAACTTGTGAGTCTTGATATCGGAGCCGTCAAATTAACCTGTTTTACCTGAAATACTTTTAAACAAAATTGTTAAATACATAACTAAATATGGTTTGTTATCATCAAAATATTCAACAAGATATAGGGCTAATGGCCTTTGGGCCTACACTTATAACTTAGCAATTCTCACTTTATTTCAAACTTTACACTACCTACTATTATATTAGGGTTTGGATATTCTACTCACCCTTGAAGAGAATATCCCCTTATCAAGTTTGGTCACCGGCTATAATGGAGTCTACAAGGCCATAATAACATCATAATTAGTTTATAGTTTAAAGAGTATAAGAGGGTGTAGTAGTCTTAAAGATTTGCTTACCTTCTTCAACCAATTCACCCTCCTAACTTGTTAACCTAAGCCAACCTTGTCTTCAAGAATTTTCCTCTAAGATAATGTTAGATCACCACTTTTCCATATTCTATTGGGCCTTTGGAGGAGATAGAATAGATAAAAAAAAAGCCTTTTTAGTATAAAGGAAGGTTGGGAAAGATTTGTGAGGGAATGAGAGGGGGAGAGAGAGTGAGTGAAAAGAGAAATGGAGGGGAAAGTGGGATTTTGCTGGCTGTTTTTCTCTTGGCCGGTTGAAAAGGAGAAGGGAGGGGAAGTTTGGGGCTTGGAAATGAAGAGAGAGAGAGAGAGAGAGTTGCCAAATGAGAATTTTCTTTTTATTTTCCCCTATTTATACTTCTCTTCTCTTAATGATATCATGCCAAGTGCCCCCCTAACACCATCTCTATACACCTATAACTTACTCCTATAAGTAAGGTCCCCATCTCTCTCCCCTTCATGAAGTACTTGTACCAACAAGTATGGTGAGGTATGGTAAAAAGGTTAACATGCATATGTGTGTATTTAACCCATATATATGTATACTAGTATGTGCATCGTATAATGAATAGTATAAGTATCTTACATGCATACTTATTTCACACTACCTCCTTAAAGCACTCAAGTGTTAAGAAAAGGTGATTAGTTAAGGCAAGTGTTACAGGTGTGGGAATCAAAACTGACTCTAAAATATTACTTAAGTTAGGTAACAAAACAGGAGTCAATATTGATTCAGGAATTTGAACTGGATCACAAATTAGAGAATCTAGGTCACATTTCTCATTGAGTTCAATTTCATAAAAATGAGAATTTTCCAATTTGTCAATAGGACTTTCAAAAGTATGAAATTGGTCAAGTTCAATATGATGATCATAAAAGATTGGTGATTCAATTTCATGATGAATTGGCATAGGATCTAATGTTGACTCGAAAAAAGATTGAAATCAAGTGAAAACACCAGAGTCATTATTGAATCAGGAAGTATAATTGAATCACCAAGTTGAAATTCAGGATCATATTCATTCTCAAGTTCAATTTCAGGAAAGGGATAACTTGCCAAACTGTTAATGTCATTTTCAAAATTTAGAGTTTGGAAAAGTTCAAATCGGTGTACTGAAATGGAATCTTGTTTTTCAAAACAACATGATTCTTTGGCTCTAACAGAATGGTTAGCGACATCAGAAATGGTCAAATGGTGAGAATGGAGAGTTTGGACCATCATATCTATGCCACGATTACGAGCGATTTGAGCCTGAATCATGGCTTCAAGGATCTTTTCATAGTCGATTGGTTCATCATTTTGTTGGATTGAACTTGAAAAGATAAAGTTTTATTTTGGAATTTGTGTTGAAATTGTGAGTCCATCAGATCTTGTGATTGTTGCTTGGACTCACGCATACTCATTTCCAAGATTGATGGTTTTTTATATTTTGAACTGGTCGAACTGAGTATGAATCTTAGAAATACTGTGGACAAGGTGGATAAGGAGGACAAGTCGGTTGAAAATTGGACTCGAGGGAGGTGAATCCCCATTGACTCTATGAAGAGTTGAAATTATTTTGAAATTTATGGTCATAAGATTGGGGGCATGGGTTATAATGATTCAGATAAGACCAAACCGGCACACTAGGTTGGCTAAAGTTATGATATGTCGGGTTAGTAATATCCGAAAAAGAGGTCGGGGTGTAATATAGATTACCATTAAAATTGAAAAAATTATTGTTATAAGCCATATCAAATAGTAAATGTTAAACACAAATAAAGAAAAACATACAAATAAGCATACAAATAAATTCTAAATTAAGTTAAGGTAGACCTTTGACCTAAACGACTCCTAACTGGTTAGACTGTCCACGGGGGGTATGTTGTCAAATCTGACCATAAGTTAATCGGCCAGGTAGTAGCAAGATTAGTGGGAGGTATCCGCGCTGAAGCGACGGGCCTAATTAAGCCAAACCACCAGCCTTCGGGGTTTCGCCCCTCAATCCCCAATCTTAGTCACCGATTTGATAAGAGTCAGATTCAAATCAACTTCCCCCTTAGGTCAGTCTTCTATTTAAGTTTGAGATGTCCTTAGGGCCAATGTCTACTCAGTTTTAATTAGGCTTGGGTTAGTGAGTGAGGAAATTGTTTGTAAGCTAAGGGAGGATAATGACTTCCCCACCTTATCTTGTTTATAGGACAAGCCCTTAAATTAATTTAGTGCAGTATACAAGTATATAGAAAAAAGTAACACTCAAGCAATATTTCATACAAGAATGAACCTTATACTAAATGCTATGCACACATATCTTGGCTCCAGCACTCTTCAACAATAAATAGAAAATGTAATGAAATAGACACATGCCTAAATGCAAAGTCTAAATCATTGTTAGCATTTACAATTAACCTTTTACTGTTATGTTAGAAATGGATATACAGTGAGTCAAAAAAGAAAATAAATAGCTATAGATATTAAACTTTACAATTCAGCCAACTTGCAGAAAATACAGGTTAGTAGTTCACTCAGATTGCCACAGGAATGTAGAAAATCTGAGGGCTTCTGGCTCTACTTTCTTGAGCAGAGTCCAGGACCACTTATATGTCCACTGCAGTAAAAATTCCTTGTTGAACCTGTACACCAAGAATAAAGAAGAAAGTTAACTAAAAATATAAATCTAAAAAGAGAATAACTTACCTTCCCTCCCCGGCAACGACACCGTAATTTGATTCAGGTTTTTTTACCTGCACACAAGATATAGAATTTCAAAAGTTTTGTAACAATAGTGCAAGGTGCTCAATTCTACCGCTATAGCAAGTGGCTATGCGAGTCGTGATCCATAAGAAGAGACTAGCGATGGAAGCTTTTTAGTAAGTTCATTTTTATGCTACAAAGAATGGTTAAAGTTCTTCTTTTATTCTCTAAAAAGAAAAGAAAAATTAGGTTAAAGTGAGTTAGGAAGAAAGTGGTAGATAGAGAAGGTGGAGAAAATGAAAGTGGATATGTACAAAAAAATTAAAAAGATTGAAAGAAATTCGGAAGATTGTGGTGTTGGTAATTTATACTAAAATTAAAAGAAAAAAAACTAAAACCTAAAAAAAAGTTACTTACCTCTTCAGCGCCTGCTTACCTTTGACCCATATCGACAATGTACCTTTGCTTGAAAGCCAGCCGAAGTATAACAAATAGGATCTTCCCCATTCTCGTATTACACTATGAATTGAAGGGGCAAGCTACACTACCATAAAAATGGATATCCATCACCATAAGCCATCAACCGCACTTGCAAGGGCAAGGCAACTTCGAGGCGATCAGTTTCATTTGGATCGATAAAAATAGAAGAGAGAGGTAATCGAAAACAAGAGTAAAGAAGAAAAAAAAAACTTCGATTCGATTCAAATAACAATGGAAGAAAAGATCACTTACACCAGTGTCACCTTCAGTACAAGCTTGCTCTCATTCCTCCATGAAAGTATTCTCTCCTCTCAGTTACATAAAGAAAATAAAATTTACATGAAAGGAAATAAAAAAATCTAAGTTACAAATTACAAATTAGCCTAAATTCTACTCTTTACTTGGTCGTTTCTCTCTTTTTGCCTTTGAGATTGTAGGTATTTATAAGAGAACCGAAGATCACCGTGTGAAGTTCGAATTCGGCACCTTCATTTCAAATAACAGGCTTCTCATGGTATCACCTAACGGAGGGGTAGAGGAGTTTGAAGATAAGAGAAGCTGGTTATTTCTGAATTTGAATCCTCCCCTTATCTCCAAACTTGATTTGATGTGGATATTCAGTTCTGATCTGCAGCTTATTGGCATATTGATTGCTAAATATAACTTATCAAATGATAGAATTAGAAATAATGATCAACTTAAGAGTTGTACCCCTTTCCGCTCTCTTTCTGGATCATTTTGAATCATTAGATTTGAGTTCTGGTAGCGAAAGTTATGATTCAAATATTAAAATATATCCAAACAGAATTTGAGTCAAAATTGCTTCATCTCATCCGTTGATCTTCTCTCATCCATTTATCTCTTTGGATTTGAACTCTATGTTTGACGTTATCCTCGGTTAATTTTTAACTTTAACCACTTGATTCACCAAAAACTGAATTTAACCGTCTGGATTTGGGATCATCCTCTTCTAACCAAATGATCGAGTTAAATCTGAATTTAACTGATATTTATTTGATTTTATCCTCTTTCTCCCCATGATTATCTTCTGCAAAATAGACATTTAAGACAAGGAATTTAGCAGATTTATTACATGATAAATGTGGATATGTAATAAAGAATAAATCAATAAATGTGTACAATCAGCTATTTTTAACAAGATTTTTTGAGAGCTTTTCTTCCCATCTTATAAGTGTTTTGCAGCAAGATTTTAAAGAGTTTGTGTGCTTAAAAGTTTTATCTTTTATTTGTTTTCAAGGGTTGGAAAAATTAAAGAAAAATAGAGTATTTGGGATATTGGCTTTGATCTTCATTTCAATTTCTATCTAGCATTTTTCCCAAGTATTTTTCTTTGTGATTTTATTTCCAAACTCCTTGTTTTCTCACACTTGAGTTATCATCTCTATCCTATTTATAGGATCTTATTTTTATGGGAAATATTGTTGTGGTCTATTGAGATCACCAAGAGTTATTTGTGGCCTATTGTGATCACCAAGTTGTAATCTTTCCTTTGCTTTGGCTTTGTGCTTATTCCTCTATTGTAGAGTTGGTGTTATTTTGGGTTTGGAGTTATCCCTCTTGTGTAGAGGTGATTGAGATTGTTATTTAGTTTTGTGCCATTATCCCTCTTGTGTAGAGGTGATTGTTGTTTTGGCTTTGTGCCTTGCCTCATGTGTAGCGGTGTAACGCCCCGATCCGGCGGGTACGGAGACGTTACTGCGACGTATATACGCAGGTCAGAAATACCCTCACGTATACACGCTAAGCATCAGTACAGGCAAGAATCAGAGTACGGAAGCAAGTGGTGCATTATACATTCCAACATATGAGTACAATTACAAAGTTATCACCAGAGGTGATCCAATATTACATGAATATTACATCACTGATATGCGCAATTGCGAGATTACAAAGAGATGTACAAGTATGAACAGTTACACAGGCACTCACGAGTTTACAAAAGGAAAACTCGAGAGGCACACAGGGGGGCCTGGAAGGATAGAGCTCTGGATGATCTGCTGGAGATCCACGCTACCGCTGCGCATTACAGGTCAGCAACTGGGATTCTACAAGCTCCAAGCTCCGACATGCTCCAAGCTCCAGGACCTGGACATGAGGATCCAGGGGAGTCAGATGAAACTCCTCAGGCGAGTGGTGATATGAATGCCAAGTGGCGAGCATAGGTAGGCATGTAGGAGCAGGTAGATATAAAACAAGTGATATCAAGCAGGAACTACTCATGGTATGATAAGATAAGAGAAGGTAAAGAGATGAGAAGTAAAGTAGATAGGGCAACACCAGATATCTCCTAACTAACATAAAACAGATAAAAACCGATAAAACCGAATCAAACAGATTACGAGCAAAACCGATTGTACAAGCTTAGGTCACGGCCTCATGAGATTAGTACCTCGAAGGAATAATCCAAACAAGGAAACCCTCATCTATATACCTTTATCCCATGTTACCATAATCCAAGCACATACAACCCGAGTTACAAAACGGCACAGCAAATTGTATATTAGCATCTTATTATAATTGGAGCCGTCTAAGTTCCAGGCTTCAATATGTGTCCCATTCCACATACTTCCACTCACAACTTATATAGCAAGTTATTTGAAAACTGATAAAGATCGATGAATCATGTTTCGGATGGGCCCCGTACATGCCCGGGACAACGGTCCAGGAGTATCCGGTGCTGAGCCGGAACGTACCGCTAGGTACCGGGACTTATGGACGCCCGAACAGGAATAGAGTATCGCAGATCCCATAGAAATAGGCCTAGGTTGTGTGCATACTCGGCAGGAATAATCAGGAGTAGGGGTGCCAGCACACCCCACGGAATCCCTGGTGGCCGCCAGGTGATCCCTCAAGTATGTGGCCACGCGCGGCTCGATAAGACCACCATAAACATGATTAATCAGGGCCCATCAGTTTCCCCCAAACCGGGTGCAAGTTGTCTTATTAGAATTTAATATGTGATTATCAATTTACGGGAATAGCAGGTACAAGACATGATCAGGAGTTCAAGAGTACATGAGTATTATAGAGTCAGGTCACTGTATATATAATACAGGATAACAAGTACAAGATTCAAGTCACTGCATGTAATGCAGGATAACAAGTATAGTATTCCCGTAAATGAGATAATCACAGGTCAAGTATATCATGCCGGGTGTCAAGTGATAGCATGACAGGAGGATGATATTTGGCAGGTAACAAGTCATGTCAAGAGGTTGATAATAATCCGGTGGCAAGTCATATCATAACAAGGGGCCTTGCCAAGTAGTATCATGTCATGGTGTCAGGTGATAACACAACAGTTGTCAGGTGGTACAAACAGGAGTTAAATAGTAGCATGTATAAAGCATGTCAAGTGTTAACATGTCAGGTAAGAACAGGGCATGTGGTAGAATAGTAGCTGAGCACAATCAAGCGGAGCTGAGCAAGCTGGAGTGTACAGACAACAAACAGTATTTAACACTGGAGCGTCTGGCAAGGTTACCGGGACAACTCGGCTTAAGGTGCGAGTAGGAATTCCGGCAGCATCTCGCCTAGACGAATCTAGTGGTAAAGCGCTGAACGCTGATCATGATAACCAGGCGGAGCTGAGAGACCTGACGGTCCCAATCACGTCTCTTTCGAGATAGTGAGAGACCGGAGGCTGAAGGGTCCATTCATTGGCACTCGGCCATACACAAATACAGGGACTCAGCCCAATACATAATACATGAAAATATGGAATAAAATACATGTCGACCCGACGAAGCGGGGAAACCCAAATGGAGGCGAGAGCGAGAACACTCGCCTAAGTCATTAGAAAATATAGTGAAATCCCCGATCTCCGGAATCCAGGAAATCAACGCGTCAAGGCTTTAGAGAGAAAGTGATAGAGAGAGGAGGAAATCAAGAGAGAGAGAGAATGAGAGAGGGGAGAGAGAAAGAGAGAACTAGAGAGAGAAGTCCATGGAAAGAGAGAGTGTACAGGGAGAGAGAGTGTGCACAGGAGGACGCGGGTTATGCGAGAGAGACGCGGGGGTCGCAGACGCGGGAGTCGCGTCGCGGGAATAGCAGACGCGGTAATCACAGACGCGAGAGTCGCGTCGCGAAGATGCCACAAATGCGGCGTTCGAGACCCGCGTTCAAGTCTGGACGCGAGGAGAACGCGGACGCGGTCGTGGGTTCCGCATCGCGTTAGCACGAGGAGATCACAGACGCGGGTATTAGCTCCGTGTCGTGTTGACACGAGGGGGACACAGACGCTGGCCTGGACTCCGCGTTGCGTCGATACAAGAACGCGAAGGCCGCGTTAAAGAATTGCTTGAGCGCGGGGATGAGCCGCGTCTAGCAATAGAGTGAAAGAGAGAGAGAGAGAGAGACAGGGCAAGAGAGAGAGAAGGGAAACAGTGTACATGGAGAGGGGGGAAGATAGACGCAGGAACAGAAAAGAGAGAGAGACGCGAGAAAGGGAGAGAGAGAGGACGCAGGTTTTGGGATTTGTTAGAAAAAGAAAAGAAAAAGGAAGGAAAGGAAAGGATGAAGGAAAGAAAGAAAAGCAAAGGAAAGAAGGAAAAAGGAAAGGAAAGAATGAAGGAAGGGAAGGGGGGTGATGGCCGGCGATGGCCGGTGGTCACCGGCGGCGGCCGGAGTTGGCCGGGGACGGCCGAAATCCGGTAGCCCAAGCCCAAGCCCAAGCATATTGTGGGGTGCAAGTGTAGCTCAAAATGGAAGAGTGGAGTTTTGCAAAGGAGATTTCGGAGAGCGAAGCAATAGCTCGTCGGAAAGAGCACGACGAGGAGAGGAAGATGGCATGGTCGTTAGTGGCTAAGGTGGAGTATATGGTGGTGGAGATGGTGGAGAAGGTGGTGGTGGAAATGGGTTTATGGTGGAGAAATAAGGAAGAAGAAGGTGGAAAAGATGGTGTTATGGTTGTTGTTGAAATGAAGGAGGAGATGGAGGAGAATGAGGTGGTGGTGTTGGTGGAGAAAATGGAGGGAAAATGGTGGAGAAATGGCCAGCCAAGGCAAGCCCATGGCTGCCATTTTCGTGGCCTGCAAGCTTGCTGGAAATGGAGAAGGAAAGAAATGTGAAAGAGAGAGAGAAGAATGTAAAGAGAGGGTGTATATATAGTGGGGGAAATATTATAATAATGTAGCCAATCCCATCATATAAAGTGAAACTTGCGTTTCATACAAAGGATGTTGCGTCCCCATGATACCAAAGCTGCGTCTAGGCAAATAAGGAGCCAAACGCGGAAATTAAAGCCGCGTCCAGAAGAAAATGCGAAAGTCGCGTTTAACAGAGGAGAGAGAAAGTCATAATGACTTGATAGGAGTTGATCTGAAGTGCATTTAATGCAAAATGGAGAGGATCTATGCATTAAATACAGAATCCAGGTTGGTGAAACTCGCGTCTAGCGAGGAGAGAGAAAAGTGGAAAAATATCTGGGTACTATTCCGGTATCTGGGAAAACACCGAAAACTCCGGAAAAGTCCAAAAAATAAAGTAGCTTGGAAAGCCTCCCAAAAATTCTCAAAAATAATAAATATTATATAAAGATTTTTGGTGAAATCAGTTTTCAGAAATTCAATCCCATTTTCAAAATAAAAATCCTGAAGTCAACTGTCAATCTCGGTCTACACCGAATTGGCCGGATTTTGATAAATTCTGAAAATTCTCAAAAAAAGTATTTAGATAGAAAATATGATTTTAAGAAGTTATGGGAAAGCCGTTTCTTAAAATCCAACTCCATTTGTAAATTAAAAATCCGGGAATCGGTCAGTGGTATCGGTCGACCCCGGTTTTGAAGAATTTCAATTTAATTCTGAAAAATTCCAAAAAATCATAGAAAATCTAAAATATTAGAAAATAATGTTTGAAACTGAAATTGGTCAAATCTGAATACCAGAAAGACCAAATTGAGTAATACACTAGGATCGGGTCCCCGGTTCAGAGAAGGGCAGACTCTGAGTCCACGAATCCGGATCCAAGACAAAACGATCATATAAATAATTCATAATACAAAATAAATACAGGAAGTAAATCGAAAAATACGATCAAAAAATCTGAATACGCAACTAAGTACGTATTCCGGGAGCAGGGTGTTACAATCCATCCACCTTACAAAAAATTGCGTCCTCGCAATTTCGATAAGGGGTAAATTGAACACAAGGAGGACAAGGGCGGAATTATATCAATTAAGATATGAAGCACTATAGGTAGGCTCTCAAGTTGACTGAACAATGATCAGAATATAAACGTCCTCTGCACTTCCGGCTGTATAAATCTTCGAACAATGCCGAATAATACTGACTGATAACACAGTTTTGCAATAGAATTCCCGCTGTACTGCATACTTAATGTCACTCTGAGAATAAGCCAGAATACTGAAGATAAAGATAACCCTGATAGTCCTGAGCATAATAAAGAAGATCGATAATTGAGAATTCTGAATACCAGGCATCAATCACTCTGAAAGATATAGCCGAGAATGAAGAATATCCGTAGAGAATTCCGACAACTGACTTCTGAAAGATAACCCGATTAGGATCAATCCTGGGAATCCCCGAGCACCATAGAGTCAGCCGAAGAGATCATATAATAGCTTTCTTCAGAACCAGCCACTACCTCTCTAGTCTACTCATATCTTAAGTTGGTATAAGGCTTCGAAAAACCAAAACAGGGGAAAGATAGGAGGGATTAGGAATCAAAGGAAAGATGATCAAGAAAATAGATAACTCTGTACTTGTAGTTGGACTGTATAACCAGGACTCAAGCATTCCAGTTGCAAATTTCTTTACCATTAATTTGCCGTCTGGACGTACTGAGGATGCCAGAGCCTAGGCTCTGATACCACCCTGTAACGCCCCGATCCGGCGGGTACGGAGACGTTACTGTGACGTATATACGCAGGTCAGAAATACCCTCACGTATACACGCTAAGCATCAGTACAGGCAAGAATCAGAGTACGGAAGCAAGTGGTGCATTATACATTCCAACATATGAGTACAATTACAAAGTTATCTCCAGAGGTGATCCAATATTACATGAATATTACATCACTGATATGCGCAATTGCGAGATTACAAAGAGATGTACAAGTATGAACAGTTACACAGGCACTCACGAGTTTACAAAAGGAAAACTCGAGAGGCACACAGGGGGGCCTGGAAGGATAGAGCTCTGGATGATCTGCTGGAGATCCACGCTACCGCTGCGCATTACAGGTCAGCAACTGGGATTCTACAAGCTCCAAGCTCCGACATGCTCCAAGCTCCAGGACCTGGACATGAGGATCCAGGGGAGTCAGATGAAACTCCCCAGGCGAGTGGTGATACGAATGCCAAGTGGCGAGCATAGGTAGGCATGTAGGAGCAGGTAGATATAAAACAAGTGATATCAAGCAGGAACTACTCATGGTATGATAAGATAAGAGAAGGTAAAGAGATGAGAAGTAAAGTAGATAGGGCCACACCAGATATCTCCTAACTAACATAAAACAGATAAAAACTGATTACGAGCAAAACCGATTGTACAAGCTTAGGTCACGGCCCCATGAGATTAGTACCTCGAAGGAATAATCCAAATAAGGAAACCCTCATCTATATACCTTTATCCCATGTTACCATAATCCAAGCACATACAACCCGAGTTACAAAACGGCACAGCAAATTGTATATTAGCATCTTATTATAATTAGAGCCGTCTAAGTTCCAGGCTTCAGTATGTGTCCCATTCCACATACTTCCACTCACAACTTATATAGCAAGTTATTTGAAAACTGATAAAGATCGATGAATCATGTTTCGGATGGGCCCCGTACATGCCCGGGACAACGGTCCAGGAGTATCCGGTGCTGAGCCGGAACGTATCGCTAGGTACCGGGACTTATGGACGCCCGAACAGGAATAGAGTATCGCAGATCCCATAGAAATAGGCCTAGGGCGTGTGCATACTCGGCAGGAATAATCAGGAGTAGGGGTGCCAGCACACCCCACGGAATCCCTGGTGGCCGCCAGGTGATCCCTTAAGTATGTGGCCACGCGCGGCTCGATAAGACCACCATAAACATGATTAATCAGGGCCCATCAGTTTCCCCCAAACCGGGTGCAAGTTGTCTTATTAGAATTTAATATGTGATTATCAATTTACGGGAATAGCAGGTACAAGACATGATCAGGAGTTCAGGAGTACATGAGTACTATAGAGTCAGGTCACTGTATATATAATACAAGATAACAAGTACAAGATTCAAGTCACTGCATGTAATGCAGGATAACAAGTATAGTATTCCCGTAAATGAGATAATCACAGGTCAAGTATATCATGCCGGGTGTCAAGTGATAGCATGACAGGAGGATGATATTTGGCAGGTAACAAGTCATGTCAAGAGGTTGATAATAATCTGGTGGCAAGTCATATCATAACAAGGGGCCTTGCCAAGTAGTATCATGTCATGGTGTCAGGTGATAACACAACAGTTGTCAGGTGGTACAAACAGGAGTTAAATAGTAGCATGTATAAAGCATGTCAAGTGTTAACATGTCAGGTAAGAATAGGGCATGTGGTAGAATAGTAGCTGAGCACAATCAAGCGGAGCTGAGCAAGCTGGAGTGTACAGACAGCAAACAGTATTTAACACTAGAGCGTCTGGCAAGGTTACCGGGACAACTCGGCTTAAGGTGCGAGTAGAAATTCCGACAGCATCTCGCCTAGACGAATCTAGTGGTAAAGCGCTGAACGCTGATCATGATAACCAGGCGGAGCTGAGAGACCTGACGGTCCCAATCACGTCTCTTTCGAGATAGTGAGAGACCGGAGGCTGAAGGATCCATTCATTGGCACTCGGCCATACACAAATACAGGGACTCAGCCCAATACATAATACATGAAAACATGGAATAAAATACATGTCGACCCGACGAAGCGGGGAAACCCAAATGGAGGCGAGAGCGAGAACACTCGCCTAAGTCATTAGAAAATATAGTGAAATCCCCGATCTCTGGAATCCAGGAAATCAACGCGTCAAGGCTTTAGAGAGAAAGTGATAGAGAGAGGAGGAAATCAAGAGAGAGAGAGAATGAGAGAGGGGAGAGAGAAAAAGAGAACTAGAGAGAGAAGTCCATGGAAAGAGAGAGTGTACAGGGAAAGAGAGTGTGCATAGGAGGACGCGGGTTATGCGAGAGACGCGGGGGTCGCAGACGCGGGGGTCGCAGATGCGGGAATCGCAGACGCGATAATCACAGACGCGGGAGTCGCGTCGCGAAGATGCCACAAACGCGGGGTTCGAGACCCGCGTTCAAGTCAGGACGCGAGGAGAACGCGGACGCGGTCGTGGGTTCCGCATCGCGTTAGCACGAGGAGATCACAGACGCGGGTATTAGCTCCGCGTCGTGTTGACACGAGGGGGACACAGACGCGGGCCTGGACTCCGCGTTGCGTCGATACAAGAATGCGAAGGCCGCGTTAAAGAATTGCTTGAGCGCGGGGATGAGCCGCGTCTAGCAATAGAGTGAAAGAGAGAGAGAGAGAGAGAGAAAGATAGGGCGAGAGAGAGAAGGGAAACAGTGTACATGGAGAGGGGGGAAGATAGACGCAGGAACAGAAAAGAGAGAGACGCGAGAAAGGGAGAGAGAGGACGTAGGTTTTGGGATTTGTTAGAAAAAGAAAAGAAAAAGGAAGGAAAGGAAAGGATGAAGGAAAGAAAGAAAAGCAAAGGAAAGAAAGGAAAAAGGAAAGGAAAGAATGAAGGAAGGGAAGGGGGGTGATGGCCGGCGATGGCCGGTGGTCACCGGCGGCGGCCGGAGTTGGCCGGGGACGGCCGGAATCCGGTAGCCCAAGCCCAAGCCCAAGCATATTGTGGGGTGCAAGTGTAGCTCAAAATGGAAGAGTAGAGTTTTGCAAAGGAGATTTCGGAGAGCGAAGCAATAGCTCGTCGGAAAGAGCACGACGAGGAGAGGAAGATGGCATGGTTATTGGTGGCTAAGGTGGAGTATATGGTGGTGGAGATGGTGGAGAAGGTGGTTGTGGAAATGGGTTTATGGTGGAGAAATAAGGAAGAAGAAGGTGGAAAAGATGGTGTTATGGTTGTTGTTGAAATGAAGGAGGAGATGGAGGAGAATGAGGTGGTGGTGTTGATGGAGAAAATGGAGCAAAAATGGTGGAGAAATGGCCGGCCAAGGCAAGCCCATGGCTACCATTTTCGTGGCCTGCAAGCTTGCTGGAAATGGAGAAGGAAAGAAATGTGAAAGAGAGAGAGAAGAATGTAAAGAGGGGGTGTATATATAGTGGGGGAAATATTATAATAATGTAGCCAATCCCATCATATAAAGTGAAACTTGCGTTTCATACAAAGGATGTTGCGTCCCCATGATATCAAAGCTGCGTCTAGGCAAATAAGGAGCCAAACGCGGAAATTAAAGCCGCGTCCAGAAGAAAATGCGAAAGTCGCGTTTAACAGAGGAGAGAGAAAGTCATAATGACTTGATGGGAGTTGATCTGAAGTGCATTTAATGCAAAATGGAGAGGATCTCTGCATTAAATGCAGAATCCAAGTTGGTGAAACTCGCGTCTAGCGAGGAGAGAGAAAAGTGGAAAAATATCTGGGTACTATTCCGGTATCTGGGAAAACACCGAAAACTCCGGAAAAGTCCAAAAAAATAAAGTAGCTTGGAAAGCCTCCCAAAATTCTCAAAAATAATAAATATTATATAAAGATTTTTGGTGAAATCAGTTTTCAGAAATTAAATCTCATTTCAAAATAAAAATCCTGAAGTCAACCGTCAATCTCGGTCTACACCGGATTGGCCGGATTTTGATAAATTCTGAAAATTCTCAAAAAAAGTATTTAGATAGAAAATATGATTTTAAGAAGTTATGGGAAAGCCGTTTCTTAAAATCCAACTCCGTTTGTAAATTAAAAATCCGGGAATCGGTCAGTGGTATCGGTCGACCCCGGTTTTGAAGAATTTCAATTTAATTCTGAAAAATTCCAAAAAATCATAGAAAATCTAAAATATTAGAAAATAATGTTTGAAACTGAAATCGGTCATATCTGAATATTGAAAAGACCAAATTGAGTAATACACTAGGATCGGGTCCCCGGTTCAGAGAAGGGCAGACTCTGAGTCCACGAATCCGGATCCAAGACAAAACGATCATATAAATAATTCATAATACAAAATAAATACAGGAAGTAAATCGAAAAATACGATCGAAAAATCTGAATACGCAACTAAGTACGTATTCCGGGAGCGGGGTGTTACAAGAGGTGATTGTTGGAGAGAGGAGTTGTGTACTCCTTATCTTGTACGTGCAAATTCCTCGGTGGAGGTTCCCTGTGTGGACATAGAGAAAATCTTTCTGTGTGAAGGCGGGGACATAGAGCAGCGGCTCGAACCTCGAAACATATCTTGGTGTTTGCATTTGATCCACTATCTCTTAACTCTCTCTCTCTCCCTCTTATATCTTGCATTTCTTTATATTATTCATATCATACATGCTAGATATTATTTGTGTGTGCCCATACCTGTGTTGAACCAAGAGAGCTTCATATGACACCTCAACTCTTATTTAGAGGAATCAAGAGGAGTTAGTCCAGAGCCCTTCACCGGGAATTCGGATACACTCTTTGGTTACACATAGTGTGTTGCAATTGGTTTTTAATTCAGCATCATTTGTCATTAGATTAGCTAATACACCTATTCACCTCCCTCTAGGTGTATTTTCAATTGGTATCAGAGCCTACGCTCCTGATATTAGGTTTAACCACCTAGGAGTGAGATCTTGGATAGCTAGATTTGCATTTGCACACATATAGTCTATACACTTATGGATCACCTTGCCCCTCCCATGTTTGATATTTCTATCGTCGATATATGGAAGATTAGGATGAGTGCTTATTTAAAAACTCTAGGTTTGCATGTCTATCTTGCCACTACTAAGAAAACCTATTTTGGTAACAAGTACATTGAAGTTAATGCACAAGTCCTAGTGGCACTTAGAAATACACTTAGCAAAGATTACCTTTTTATGGTTTCTCATTGTGATTCCGCTTTTACAATGTGGAATACATTGACCTCTCCCGAGCTATAAACGACAATCAATGTGGAGAAAGAATCTAATGGAGAAGAGTTCGACCAACCATACTTTATGGTCCAAGGGAATGACTCCCTTGAGGCACATTCAGATACTCAACTAGATGATAGTGCTTGTTCTTCAAGTGATGACAATATGGATGTCGATGCCTTATATGAAGAACTTTCATTATTTTGTGAAGACTTACTTTTAAAGTACAAAGTTTTAAAAAAGAAAAGTCTTAAATTAAAAGAAAAATAAAGATTTATTTTCAAAATTTAATATGACTTTGCAAAAGAGGGTTGATATTTCAAGTGAAAGGGACTCATTGAAATCCCAACTTGTCCTTGCCTTAAAGGAAAATAAAATTTTGAAAAATAAAAATGACAGTGATGATGTTATGAAGAAAAATGAGGTTTTGTCTTCAAAACTAGAAATTATTTTAAAAGAGAACAATTCTTTGAAAAATAAAATTGTTTTGATTTCAAAAGAATTGAAATTTGTTTCAAAAGAAAACACCTCTGAGAAAAATAATTTTGATGCTCATGTTCATCATGCTACTATAGAATCACCATATATTGATAAAAATGCATGCTCCACTTCTTATTTTAATGTTTAAAATGATATAATTATGTTAAAAAAGAGTGTTGATTGTTTGGGCTCCACTTTGAGCTAATGAGCTATGAATCACAAGAAAATAAAATCCATATTTCGCAAGAAACATGCACCTCATATTCATGCACACCATTCATAGCATACACATATTTCTCATGTTCACACACGTGACACTATGTATGCTCATGTGTACACTTGTACACATTGTGGACATAAGGGCCACCTTGCAAAGTTTTGTTATGATATGATACATAACTCAAATTTTGCAAATAAATTTGTTTGGGTTAGGAAAGGTGCTAACCCTCATGGACCCAATAAGGTATGGGTACCAAAATTCACCCCTATTTTATTTGATATAGGTGTGGGCTCTCACTTGACGTGTGGGTATTGGTGCCTTAATTGTGGATGCGTTTGAGCTTGATGGACACTACATAAAATGCATCACCTTCAAGGATGTTTGGTGGAAGGACCAGCATGGTTTGGAGACCTAGAGATTTGCCTTATTAGTTTTGATAACTATCTTTAACTCCCTATTTATGTTTACATGTTTTTATGTGAATGTTTTTAGCATGTATTGGTTTTCGTGTTTTTCATGTTCATTATGTTTAAATGTAATGTTTATTAGACTTGTGATATACATATGTAGTCCTTGCGATACACCCATATTTATATGGATTATTATTTTGTGTTCTCACTATAGTTTAGCTATTGTGTATATCCTACCTCTAAAGCACATGTATTTACCCTGATGATCATGTTTGTTGATGTTTTGGCACTTCATGTCTTGATTACATGTTTAGATGAAACTTTTATTAAAACTTGTGTTTATACATGTACAGCTAATGAGCCACATTTGTTTATCATGTGTTTGTACTTTATTGCTCACTGGTACCCATTGGATGTACTTATATAACCTAGTTTTGATGATTCTTATATCTTTACTTGTTTTCACTATTTTGTACATGTTTTCATAAAAATGTAATTATCTTTATGTATATGTTAATTTTGTCTAAAAGTACTAGATATACATGTCTATTCTAGAGTCACTTGCTTTTCATGCAAATTCTTTTTGGATTCATTTATGTTTGGGATATGTATGCATACTTTTAATTTCAGCAAACATACATATACCTTGAAGTTTGTATTATTTTGATGCAAATTAAATTTTTATGTTTTTTATATTTATAAAGGAATTCATTGAGCTTCATTGCCTATTTCCATGATGTTGTTGATTACATGATTCTTACACTTTATGTTTAGTATTTACACATGAATTTTTATTTCATGAGCATAGATGTGCTTTACAGATTTTGAGTGTCAATTATTATGTAATTTTCATATTTTCATGGAATATATGATTTGGTTTCATCTCTTGAAGGATTTTTTAACTAGTTTTTCAAATATTATTCTAAACTAGTTTTTAATTTTTCAAATGGTAGTGTCTTTCAAAACTATGCTAAAATATTTTCAAATCATGATTTTTAAAAACCCTACCTTTAAAGGGCAGTTGGATGGGCGACCATACCTTATATACCCTTGTTGAATATCTTTTAAACTTGTGCATGAAAAGGGTAGTAGGTATGAGTTATACACATGATCTTTATGATATTTCATATGTTTGTATACTCATGTTTTCTATATATGTATGGATCATATTTAAAGCAACATTATATTGCTCTGATACATACTTATAGATATTTTCTTGTGCTTTAAACATATATGTCATACATCTCTAACACAAATTATTTCTTGCTAAGCTTGATTTAGTCCTTAATGTCAATTATTTTTCAATTGGTATCATATACAAGCTTATGTATTGTTTTTATTGGTATTTTATAAAGGGGGAGAAAATTTCTTATTTTATCTTTCAATTTGTTTTACTTTTCAATTGGTATCTTACTCCCAGTCTTTATGATGAAAAATATTTTGCTTTGGTATATGCTTACATTTTTAACATTGGTATCAATAATTTTAAATTGGTATTACTTTCAAATTGGTATCCTTATTGCAAAATATAGTGTTTACCTAAAAATTTAGTTTTTACTTTCAATTGATATCATGTCCTTTTATTGGTATCAATTCATAAAAACATTGTTTCTTTCAATTGGTTCTTTCAATTGATTGTGTTTATTGGTATCAAAAAAAATTTTAAAAAATATGTTTATTGTTTATTTGTCGTCACCCCTTTTTTGATGAATGACAAAAAGGAGGAGGAGAATTCAAGTTTATATATTCATATTTTACTATGTGTTTATGCATATATCTTGTTTTAGTGGTATCTTGATCTTCATTGCATATCTTTATATATTTATTGATCATGCATATGTTAATGGGGAGCTTCTATGAATCCTATCCTTAATGGATGCATATATATAACCTCATAAGTTTTGTCATCATCAAAAAGGGGGAGATTGTTAGCCCAGGGGCCTTTCACCTTAGTTTTAATGATGACTAACTTATGAAGGTTAGTTTACTAATGATCTTGTGTTTATATAGTTTCAGTTATTGATCAAGATATTAGTAGGTGTTTAGCCTCTATAAAAGAGTTTTGGGAGCTAACAAATGTTGATTCAAGAGCTCGCGCGTCAAGATCGCATCTAGCACTCGGATGGAGTCAAGCTCTTTCGATCGTGTTTGGATCAAGTTGACTTAGAGAAGGAGTTTTACAAGAAGATTTTGGTTTGTGTTTAGTTTAGTTCTGTCTAGACCTTGAATAAAGATAGATAGTGTTGATATGCTCAAGTTCACCACACAAGTTCAATTTGTTTGGTTTTCGGTTTAATCAGTTTTGGATTTCGAATAGACATATATATGGTTTTCATTAATAGATAGAATCAAAATAAGTTTACATGGTTTAAATGTATATTAGATTTCATCTATATACATATACGCTTCATATACTTAGAAAAACTTATTTTGATAATCTTATTCATTGTTTGGAGTTTTGTATTTAAACAAAACTTATTTTTGAATTTCATGTCAAAAACATAGATATATCAATTACATGTATATTGGATTCTATCCATACACTCTATGTTTCAAAAGAGTTTCAATATCATGTTTTTGTATTTATACAAGTTTATAGAAAAATCGTATTTTCCTTTAGAAGTTTGGTTTCTGAAAAATACCGTTTTTATTTAAGGCCAAATATTTTATATCACAAAAATGGTTCAAATGGTTTATAATATGTGTTGATTTTTGGTCACAGATAATTGTTATTTAAATATATTACAAGAACTTATTTTTGTGAAATTTATAGCATTTTATGGGATTTTATTGGAGATTAAATACCTAATTTTTAAGTTCTGAAATTCTCAGCCAGATCAGCTGGCGGTCGATCGGACCAGCTGGCAGTCGACCGGACCAGCTAGCGATCGATCAGACCGGTCGACCGATGTGCACGAAAACGTGCACATGGCCTGCCCAGTAGGCCGATCGACCGCGCGGTCGACCGACTGAAAAGTACCCACTCTCGGGTACTGCCGGTCGATCGGGCAGTCGACCGACAGGCTTGGCCCGGTTGACCGGAGGCACAACGGTCAGAAATATGACCGCTGCGCCGGTCGACTGGAAGGTCATTTCTGACCTTTCAGGCTGCCAACGGCTCTTTTATTTGAGGCCTATATAAAGGGGTCCTCTTGGGCTTTTTTTAACAAGATTTTTTGAGAGCTTTTCTTCCCATCATATAAGTGTTTTGCAGCAAAATTTTAAGGAATTTGTGTGCTTAAAAGTTTTATCTTTTATTTGTTTTCAAGGATTGGAAAAATCAAAGAAAAATAGAGCATTTGAGATATTGGTTTTGATCTTCATTTCTATTTTTATCTAGCATTTTTTTTAAGTATTTTTCTTTGTGATTTGATTGCCAAACTCCTTATTTTCTCACACTTGAGCTATCATCTCTATCATATCTATTGGATCTTATTTTTATAGAAAATATTGTTTGTGGTCTATTGAGATCACTAAGAGTTGTTTGTGGTCTATTTGATCACCAAGTTGTAATCTTTTCTTTACTTTGGCCTTGTGCCTATCCCTCTAGTATAGAGGTGGTGTTGTTTTAGGTTTGTGATTATCCCTCTTATGTAGAGGTGATTGAGATTGTTGTTTGGCTTTGTGCCTTTATCCCTCTTGTGTAGAGGTGATTGTTATTTTGGCTTTGTGCCTTTCCTCTTGCGTAGAGGTGGTTGTGTTGGACAGAGAAGCTGCGTACTCCTTACCTTGTACTTGCAAATTCCTCGGTGGAGGTTCCCTGTATGGGAGGTCTTGTGTGAACATAGTGAAAATCCTTCTGTATGAAAGCGGGGACGTAGAGCAGTGGCTCGAACCTCGAAACATATCTTGATGTTTGTGTTTGATCCACTATCTCTTAACTCTCTCTCTTTCTCTCTCTTTTATATCTTGCATTGTTTTATATTGTTCATATTATACATGCTAGATATTATTTGTGTGTGCTCATACTTGTGTTGAACCAAGAGAGCTTCATATAGCACCTCAACTATTATTCAGAGTAATCAAGAGGAGTTAGTCCAGAGCCCTTCGTTAGGAATTCAGCTACACTCTTTGGTTACACATAGTGTGTCACAATTAGTTTTTAATTCTGCATCATTTGTCATTAGATTAGCTAACACACCTATTCATTCCCTCTAGATGTATTTTCACTTAGGATGGAAGAACTGGTCTCGGTCAATGATGTTCTTGGAAGGAAGAGTATCCTCGGGACAATCGATTCCTAGTGAGGAGGAACGATCTCGGGAATAACTGAATAATACTTGAAAATACACCTAGAGGCGGGGGTGTATACCTAATTTAATGACAAATGATGCGGAATTAAAAACTAAATGCAGCACACTATGTGTAACCAAAGAGTGTAGCCGAATTCCTGGTGACGGGCTCTGGACTATCTCCTCTAGATTCTTCTAAATAAGAGTTAAGGTGCTATATGAAGCTCTCTTGGTTCAACACAAGTATGGCCACACAAACAATACCAAGCATATATATGATATTAACATTATGATACAATGCAAGATGTATGAAGCTCTCTTGGTTTAACACAATAGATGATTGTTGTTTTGCTTTGTGCCTTGCCTCTTGTGTAGAGGTGGTTGTGTTAGAGAGAGGAGTTCCGTACTCCTTACCTTGTACTTGCAAATTCCTCGCTGGAGGTCCCCTATGTGAGAGGTCCTGCATGGACAGTGAAAATCCTTCTGTGTGAAGGCGGGGATGTAGAGCAGTGGTTCGAACCTCGAAACATATCTTGTTGTTTGCGTTTGATCCACAGTCTCTTAACACACTCTCTCTCTCTTATATCTTGCATTGCTTTATATTGTTCATATCATACATACTAGATATTGTTTATGTGTGCCCATACTTGTGTTGAACCAAGAGAGCTTCATATAGCACTTCAACTCTTATTTAGAGTAATCAAGAGGAGTTAGTCCAAAGCCCTACACTGGGAATTCGGCTACACTCTTTGGTTACACATAGTGTGTTGCAATTAGTTTTTAATTTCGCATCATTTGTCATTAGATTAGCTAATACACCTATTCACCCCCCTCTAGGTGTATTTTCACTTAGGATGGAAGGACTGGTATCGGTCAACGAGTTCTCGGAAGAAAGAGTATCCTCGGGACAATCGATTCCTAGTGAGGAGGAACGATCTCGGGAATAACTAAATAATACTGGAAAATACACCTAGAGGGGGTGAATAGGTGTATAGCTAATCTAATGACAAATGATGCGAAATTAAAAACTAAATGTAACACACTATATGTAACCAAAGAGTGTAGCCGAATTCCCAGTGACGGGCTCTGGACTATCTCCTCTAGATTCCTCTAAATAAGAGTTGAGGTGTTATATGAAGCTTTCTTAGTTCAACACAAGTATAAGCACACAAACAATACCAAGCATACATATGATATTAACAATATGATGCAATGTAAGATATAAGAGAGATAAAGTTTAGAGATAGTAGATCAAACGCAAACACCAAGATATGTTTCAAGGTTCGAGCCACTGCTCTACGTCCCTGCCTTCACACAGAAGGATTTCCACTATGTCCACATGGGACCTCCCACACAGGGAACCTCCACCGAGAAATTTGCAAGTACAAGGTAAGGAGTACAAAACTCCTCTCTCCAACACAACCACCTCTACACAAGAGGCAAGGCACAAAGCTAAAACAATAATCACCTCTACACAAAGAAGGATAAGGGCTCAAAGCCAAACTCCACAACAATTACCTCTACACAAAGAGGGATAAACACAACACCCAAAGCACAACCGCCTCTACACTTAGAGGATAGGCACAAAGCCAAAAGCAAAGAAAGATTACAACTTGGTGATCACAATAGACCACAAACAACTCTTGGTGATCACAATGTACCACAAACTACATTTCCCACAAAAACAAGATCATATAGATAGGATAGATATGATACCTCAAGTGTGAGAAAACAAAGTGTTTGGAATGAAAATAACAAAGGAAAACACTTGAAAATTCACAAGATAGATATTGAAATAAAGATCAAAAATCACTTCCCTAAATACTCTCTTTTCTTTGATTTTTCAACACTTGAAAACAAATAAAGATAAATCTTTTTGATGCAAAAACTCTTTAAAAACTTGCTGCTAAAATACTAGTATAGATGGGAAAATTTGCTCTTAAAATCCTTGTTAAAAACTGTTGGCCCAAGGTTACAATCACCCTTGTTTAGTGTATTTTGATGATTACAAAACATATTAGTTATTTGTACTAATAACAATTGTTGTTTAAGTGTGTTTCAGGTTTATTATCATACTAGAAGTACTCTCACTCAAATACAAGGCTTTTGGACTCAAGACAATTCAATTTGGGCTCAAGTTGCAATATTGAAGATCAAGTGAAGATAGCCCACCTTGAAGAATAGCTTTGAAGTCTTTTTAGAAGTTTGTAAGTTTAGTATGTTAAAGTTTGAATATAGGAAATTTGGCTCTAGGATTTGCACACACACTTGTTTCATGTATTTCCTATGTTTTGAAAATAGTTTTTGAAAATGGTTGTTTCTAAGTTTTATGCCTTAGTTTATATATACATGTACCAAAGCTTTATATCCTGAAAAACTTGTTTAAAACATGTGTATAAACTATTTTCTGCATAATACTTAGCTATATGTATTTTTAAAATATTTATCAAAATTTTTCTAACTCAAAACAGCCCTGTTTTTCAGTGTCAGGCAACATCGGTCGACCGGCCCGGTCGACCGGCGCTGTGCCTGGACATGCACTGTTTGTGCATGTCCGTCGGTCGACCGGACCGGTCGACCGACAGAGAGCATTCTGCTCTCGGGAATTTTCGGTCGACCGGACCGGTCGACCGGAAGAAGGATACTGTGTTTCCTCCTTTTGGGTCGGTCGACCGGACCGGTCGACCGGGAGCCAACGGCTACTTCCAGCTGGCCTGGCGGTCGACCGGACCGGTCGACCGCCAAGCCTGCAAAATAGCAACGGCTCTTTCCTCTTTGGGATTTTCTGAAAATCTGTTTTCTTTTTCTGTTTTAACAGACTTTTGGAGAGTTGTTGGGGTGCTTTTGCAGGTTGAATTAGGTGTAAAGAAAATGTTTTTAACTTATTTTCAACCCTATAAATAGAGGAGAAGTCTCTCCTTCATACCACTTAGAAAAATTCCTCAAGTTTAGTTGTTTTCAAAAGAGAAAAGAAAAATAGTTTGAAGCTTTCAATTCCCACTCTTTCAAGATTGTTTTTCAGTTGTGTTTGATTCTCTATATCACTCTACAACTGAAGTTTTCTCACCACACTTCATAGAGCCAAAAATCCTATACTCATTCTATAGTGAAGTTGTAAATTGAAGTGAGAGTGTTTGTAAAAGAGATTGAGAAAAAGTGTAGTGATCAAGTTGTGATCACTTTGTTCTTGTAATTCCTCTTGTGGAGCAACCTCTTCGGTAGAGGTCCTTTGTATTCGGTGGAGCTCGGTGCTCGGTCTTCGGTAGACCAATTGTAAAGGCATCCTCGGTGGATAGTGGAAACCCTTCACGGAGGTGAAGGCGGGGACTAGAGCAAGTGTGCTCGAACCTCGAAACAAATTATCTTGTTTGCGATTGCCTTTGCGTTATTCTTGCTTTACATTTCTCTTGCTTTATATTGTCTTAAATTATTTGCTTGAGAACTAACCCTCTACTTGTGCAATCCTGTCTTGTTTACTTTACTTGCTATACTTGTTGTGTTACATTGTGTGCATCTCATTTCTCATCATCATACTTGGCATTGATCGATCACACCTCAATACAACACGATTGCATTGCGCACCTCTAACCCATATCTAGGGGAACTGGGAGGAAGGAGTTCAGAACCTCGCAAGGGGTATTCGGCTCTTAGTCGTGTTTTGAGAGATCGTTGCATCACTCATTTAATTAAAAGTTTAAAAAGATCATTAGATTAGCATTCACACCTATTCACCCCCCCTCTAGGTGTTTTTCAATTGGTATCAGAGCTTGGACTCTAGGATTTGGTTTAACCACCTTAGAGAAGATCCTAATTTGCTAATCATTTCATTCATATTCATATAGTAAAAATGGCCGATGGAATTAAAACCCCTCCTAAGTTTGATGGACTTAACTTTCCCATATGGAAAGTTAAGATGACCGTGTTTTTGCAATCTCTAGGTAGCCGAGTTGCAAAGGCCGTGACTAAGTCCTTTAGTGTACCCCCCGGTGACGAATCCACTTGGTCCGAAATAGAGACTAAGGAATTCGATGCCAATGCCAAAGCTCACTATGCACTTCTTCAAGCCCTAAATGATGATGACATAGCTAGGGTTATACATTGCAAATCCGCATTTGAGATTTGGTCACACTTGATAGTCACTCATGAGGGGACCTCACAAGTAAAGAAGGCTAAGATTGACCTTCTTCGGTCTCAATATGAAACATTTAGCATGCAAGACAATGAAACCATAGATGATATGGTTACAAGATTTACCAAGATTACTAATGGACTCTCTTCTTTAGGTGAAGATATCAACAATGATCAAAGAGTAAGGAAGATCATCGGGCTCTTCCTCCTTCATGGGAAGTTAAAGCTACAACCTTGAAGGAACTCAATGACAATGAAGAGATGGAGCTCATAGGTCTCATTGGGAACCTCAAAACCCATGAGATGGAAAGGAAAGCAAGGGAGGATATGGCTCCTACCAAGAAGAAGACCATCGCCTTCAAGAGTCAAGCTACACACTCCGATGAAGATGATGAAGAAGAAGATGATGAGGAGCTCTCACTCCTTGTTAAGAATGTCCGGAGGATGTACAACAAGGCGAAGTACCAAGGTAGAAGGAGATGGCAAGGAGGCAAAGAAGAAAGAAAGATCATATGCTTCAATTGCCAAAAACCGGGACACATTGTGGCGGAGTGTCCGGAAAAAGCAAAGCCTTCCACTTCAAAGAAGCCTTACAAGAAGAAGGCTATGAAGGCAACTTGGGATTCGGAGACCGAATCCGAGGAAGAAATAGACACCGCCAACATGTGCTTCATGGCTAATGAAGGCACAAGCAAGGTAACCTCTTCCCCTTCTCATGATAATGAACTTTCTATGGATGTGTTAGAAGAGGCTTTTGTTGAGTTGTCACAAAACTATGATTTCTTAAAGAAAAAGTATATTAAAATGAAAAAGGAAAATGAATCTTTAAGTCTTCAAGTTTTTACTCTTACAAAAGAAAAGGATGAGTTGGTTTCCACTTTGGCCACTACCAAAAATGATTTTGAAAAATATAAGATCTCTTGCAAAGGTAAGGCCCCACTAATTGACTCAAATGAAGTTTCTATGCTTAAAGAAAGATTAGATTCATTAAGTGTTGTTTTGAAAGATTGTGAGTTTAACAAGAAGAAAATTGAGGCTATGTTTCCTAAGAAACAAGCCCCAAAGCAAAATGCTCATGCTCATGTTCATATTCATGCTACACAACCTAAACAACATGGCAAAACCCCAAAACATGCTCACACTACACATCATGCTTTCATGTATAGAAAAGTGTACTCATGTTCACATTGTGGGCGGAAAGGACACTTAGCTAATTTTTGTTATGATAGACTAAGTGCATCACATCATAATGTTTGGGTTCGTAACACTAACTTTCAAGGACCCAAGAAAGTTTGGGTACCAAAGTCAACAATTGTTTTAAATGATGTAGGTACTTTCCAAAGCCCAACGACGTAGAGGTTTGTGGTATCTTGATAGTGGTTGCTCAAGGCACATGACTTGGGACATCAACAACTTTGCAACCCTATCAAGATATCATGAAGGTGGCACCGTCACCTTCGGAGATGACGCCAAGGGTAAAATCATCGGTATTGGTAATGTAAAACTTGGCACCTCTCCTTTAATTGAAAATGTAGTTTTAGTTGATGGCCTCAAGCATAATCTCTTGAGTGTTAGTCAACTTTGTGATAAAGGTTTTGATGTTGTTTTTGATAATGTTGCTTGTAAAGTTATTGATAGAATTTCTAATGTTTGTGTATTTTCCGGTTTTCGTGAAAGTAATGTTTATATGATTGATATGTTAAATATGTCTTGTAATATTACTTGTTTGAAAGCCCTCGATGATGACTCTTGGTTGTGGCATAGGAGATTAGGGCATATTTCTTTTGATCACATTTCTAGGTTAAACACAAAGGAAATGGTGAAAGGTATTCCTTATTTGAATTTTGAAAAGGACCGAGTTTGTGACGCATGTCAATTTGGGAAACAAACTAAGTCTTCCTTCAAGTCAATTAAGGATATCATGACATCACGTCCTTTGGAGTTAATCCATATGGATCTATTTGGCCCAACACAAACCAAAAGTCTAAGTGGAATAGATTTGCTTATGTTTTGGTTGATGATTTTTCAAGATTTACTTGGGTTTTCTTTCTTGAACATAAAAGCCAAGCATTTTCATATTTCCAAATTTTTAAGAAAAGAGTTGAAAAAGAAAAGGATGTTTCGATTTTGAGAATAAGAAGTGATAGAGGAGGTGAATTCATTAACCAACCCTTTACCACTTTTTGTGATGAACATGGAATAAAGCATGAACTTTCTTGTCCTAGAACTCCACAACAAAATGGAGTAGTTGAACGGAAAAATAGAACATTACAAGAGATGGCTAGGACAATGCTAAGTGAATATGGTCTACCACATTATTTGTGGGCCGAGGCCGTAAATACATCATGCTACATATCTAATCGTGTTTTCTTGTGTAAAAATACAACTAAAACTTCTTTTGAAATGTACTTTTCTAGAAAACCAAATGTTTCTTATTTCAAAGTTTTTGGATGCAAATGTTTTGTTTTAAATACAAAAGATAATTTGGGAAAATTTGATCCTAAATCTTATGAGGCTATTTTGTAGGTTACTCAAATACTAGTAAAGCTTATAGAGTTTTCATTAGATCATCTTTGACTATTGAAGAGTCTATTCATGTTAAGTTTGAGGAATCTAACAAGTTTGTTAAGAATATTGTAGAAATAGATGCTTTGCATGAAGGGTTGGAGAAAGTCACCTTGGAGGATGCTTCTACCATGGGAGACAAGCCAAAGGATGATGATGGAAGTGAAGCCAAAGTGGAAGAGGCCCAAGGAAATGAACATCAAACAAATGAGGTGGAGCCTACTCAACCACTACCTAAGGATTGGAGATTCAATCCTCATCATCCCAAGGACCTCGTCATAGGTGAAGTATCAAAAGGGGTAACTACTCGTTCTAAAATTCAAGATTATTGTGGCCACTTTGCATTTATTTCACACATAGAACCCAAAAATGTGCTCGAAGCCGAGGCCGATTCATATTGGTTGCTAGCCATGCAAGAGGAGCTCAATCAATTTGAGCGCAACCAAGTTTGGCACCTTGTTCCTAGGCCCCACGATAGACCAACAATTGGTACTAAGTGGATCTTTAAGAATAAGTTGGATGAATCGGGTAATGTAGTTAGAAACAAGGCTAGGTTAGTTGCCCAAGGTTACACTCAAATCGAAGGGATCAATTTTGAAGAAACCTTTGCACCCGTAGCACGGCTTGAAGCCATACGGATGACATTAGCATTTGCCTCATATAAAGATTTCAAATTATTTCAAATGGATGTTAAAAGTGCTTTTCTAAATGGATTTATTGAAGAGGAGGTGTATGTTGAACAACCCCCCGGGTTTGTTAATCCTACACATCCGGATTTTGTTTTTAAATTAGATAAAGCTCTTTATGGTTTAAAACAAGCCCCTAGGGCTTGGTATGAAAGACTTTCTTCATTTTTGATTTCAAATGGTTTTAAGAAAGGTAAAATTGATACAACTTTGTTTACAAAACATGTAGAAAATGACATTCTTATTGTGCAAATTTATGTAGATGATATTATTTTTGGTTCTACTAATGAATCTCTTTGCAAAGCTTTTGAGTCATGCATGAAGGATGAATTTGAAATGTCTATGATGGGGGAGCTCAACTATTTCCTTGGACTCCAAATCAAGCAAAGGAAGGATGGGATCTTCATCAATCAAGCCAAGTACACAAAGGAACTAATCAAAAGGTTTGGGCTTGAAGGATCAAGAGTAAGCAAAACTCCCATGGCAACAACTACAAAGCTTGACAAGGATGAACAAGGTAAAAGTGTAGACATTAAACTTTATAGAAGCATGATTGGTAGCTTGCTTTATTTGACGGCTAGTAGGCCGGATATTATGTTTTCCGTTTGTCTTTGTGCACGTTTTCAATCTTGTCCTAAAGAATCTCACATAATAGCGGTTAAACGCATAATTAGATACCTTAAGGGCACTATTGAAATGGGTTTATGGTATCCTAAAACCGGATTATTTGAAATGAAGAGTTTTTCGGATGCCGACTATGCGGGTTGCAGGGTAGATAGGAAGAGCACAAGTGGAACATGTCAATTCTTAGGTAATTGTCTTGTATCTTGGTCTTCCAAAAAGCAAAATTCGGTAGCCCTATCAACCGCCGAGGCGGAGTATGTTGCGGCCGGAGCTTGTTGTGCACAAGTTCTTTGGATGAAACATACTCTCCTTGACTATGATTTACACTTTGATCATGTTAAAATATTTTGTGATAATACTAGTACTATTCACATGACAAAGAATGCAAATCAACATAGTAAAACCAAACACATTGACATTAGGTATCACTTTCTTAGAGATCATTATGAGAAAGGTGATATTGTTATTGAATATGTTTCTACCGATTTTCAACTTGCTGATATTTTTACTAAACCTCTAGATTATGCTAGATTTTCATTTATTTGTGGTGAGTTGAATGTTTGTATTATAGATTCTTAAAATTACAATTGTTTTTTTAACCCTTTTTGATGTATGACAAAAAGGGGGAGAATAAGTTTGTTGATATTTGGAAAATAAGTGTTTTGATATTTGGAAAATAAGTGTTTAAATTTAAACTTTCTAAGTTTGATACTATTTGAGTTTCAATTCATGAAGAAAAAGAAAGTTTGTGTTTATTTGAGTAAGTGTTTAAATTTAAACTTTCTAAGTTTGATAAAGTTTGATACTATTTGAGTTTCAATTCATGAAGAAAAAGAAAGTTTGTGTTTATTTGAGTTTTTGGACAAAAACTATTGTGTTTGTTAAATGCTTTATGTATGCTTACATAGCTTTTCATATTCATGATAAATACATAGCATTGTTTGAGGGGGAGCTTTCCAAGCTTTTCCTCCTTTATTTGTTTCAATAACTTATATGTTTTGTCATCATCAAAAAGGGGGAGATTGTTGGCCCAAGGTTACAATCACCCTTGTTTAGTGTATTTTGATGATTACAAAACATATTAGTTATTTGTACTAATAACAATTGTTGTTTAAGTGTGTTTCAGGTTTATTATCATACTAGAAGTACTCTCACTCAAATACAAGGCTTTTGGACTCAAGACAATTCATTTGGGCTCAAGTTGCAATATTGAAGATCAAGTGAAGATAGCCCACCTTGAAGAATAGCTTTGAAGTCTTTTTAGAAGTTTGTAAGTTTAGTATGTTAAAGTTTGAATATAGGAAATTTGGCTCTAGGATTTGCACACACACTTGTTTCATGTATTTCCTATGTTTTGAAAATAGTTTTTGAAAATGGTTGTTTCTAAGTTTTATGCCTTAGTTTATATATACATGTACCAAAGCTTTATATCCTGAAAAACTTGTTTAAAACATGTGTATAAACTATTTTCTGCATAATACTTAGCTATATGTATTTTTAAAATATTTATCAAAATTTTTCTAACTCAAAACAGCCCTGTTTTTCAGTGTCAGGCAACATCGGTCGACCGGCCGGTTGACCGGCGCTGTGCCTGGACATGCACTGTTTGTGCATGTCCGTCGGTCGACCGAACCGGTCGACCGACAGAGAGCATTCTGCTCTCGGGAATTTTCGGTCGACCGGACCGGTCGACGGAAGAAGGAAACTGTGTTTCCTCCTTTTGGGTCGGTCGACCGGACCGGTCGACCGGGAGCCAACGGCTACTTCCAGCTGGCCTGGCGGTCGACCGGACCGGTCGACCGCCAAGCCTGCAAAATAGCAACGGCTCTTTCCTCTTTGGAATTTTCTGAAAATCTGTTTTCTTTTTCTGTTTTAACAGACTTTTGGAGAGTTGTTGGGGTGCTTTTGCAGGTTGAATTAGGTGTAAAGAAAATGTTTTTAACTTATTTTCAACCCTATAAATAGAGGAGAAGTCTCTCCTTCATACCACTTAGAAAAATTCCTCAAGTTTAGTTGTTTTCAAAAGAGAAAAGAAAAATAGTTTGAAGCTTTCAATTCCCACTCTTTCAAGATTGTTTTTCAGTTGTGTTTGATTCTCTATATCACTCTACAACTGAAGTTTTCTCACCACACTTCATAGAGCCAAAAATCCTATACTCATTCTATAGTGAAGTTGTAAATTGAAGTGAGAGTGTTTGTAAAAGAGATTGAGAAAAAGTGTAGTGATCAAGTTGTGATCACTTTGTTCTTGTAATTCCTCTTGTGGAGCAACCTCTTCGGTAGAGGTCCTTTGTATTCGGTGGAGCTCGGTGCTCGGTCTTCGGTAGACCAATTGTAAAGGCATCCTCGGTGGATAGTGGAAACCCTTCACGGAGGTGAAGGCGGGGACTAGAGCAAGTGTGCTCGAACCTCGAAACAAATTATCTTGTTTGCGATTGCCTTTGCGTTATTCTTGCTTTACATTTCTCTTGCTTTATATTGTCTTGAATTATTTGCTTGAGAACTAACCCTCTACTTGTGCAATCCTGTCTTGTTTACTTTACTTGCTATACTTGTTGTGTTACATTGTGTGCATCTCATTTCTCATCATCATACTTGGCATTGATCGATCACACCTCAATACAACACGATTGCATTGCACACCTCTAACCCATATCTAGGGGAATTGGGAGGAAGGAGTTCAGAACCTCGCAAGGGGTATTCGGCTCTTAGTCATGTTTTGAGAGATCGTTGCATCACTCATTTAATTAAAAGTTTAAAAAGATCATTAGATTAGCATTCACACCTATTCACCCCCCCTCTAGGTGTTTTTCAAAACAACCCAAGAGCGGTCCTATTTATAGGCCCACAAAAATCTGCCCGTTGGCAGCCAGAAAAGGTCAAAAATGACCTTCCGGTCGACCGCCCGGTCGACCAGCGCAACGATCATATTTCTGACAGTTGCGCCTCTGGTCGACCGGCCGGTCGACCGAGCCAAGCCTGTCGGTCAACCGCCTGGTCAACCGGCTGCACCCGAGAGTTGGGTGCTTTCAGTCGGTCGGCCGCGCGATCGACCAGCCTACTGGGCTGGCCTGTACAAGTTTCTCGAGCTCATCAGCCGACCGGTCTGGTCGACCAACCCCTAGTCCGATCGACCGTCCGGTCGACCGCCAGTGGATCTGGCAGGAATTTTAGGACTTAAAATTTAGGCATTTAATCTCCAATAAAATCCCATAAAATCCTATAAATTTCACAAAAAATAAGTTCTTGTAAGATATTTGAATACCAAATATGTGTGAACAAAATCAACACATATTACAAAACATATGAACTATTTTTGTGATATAAAATATTTGGCCCAAACAAATACGTCATTTTCCAAAAACCAAACTTCGAAATGGAAATCCAATTTTTCTCAAACTTGTATAAAGACAAAAACAAGATATTTAAAACTCTTTTGAATATATGGATAGAATCCAATACACATGTAATAGATATATCTATGTTTTTGACATAAAATCAAAAATAAGTTTTGTTTAAATACAAAACTCCAAATACATGAAATAGAACATCAAATAAGTTTTTTCCAAATGTGTGAAGCGCAGATGTATATAGATTAAATCCAATATACATAAAATCATGTAAACTTGTTTTGATTCTATCTATTCATGAAAACCATATATATGTCTATTCGAAATCTAAAACCGGTTAAATCGAAAACCACACTTATTGAACTTGTGTGTGTGAACTTGAGCATATCAATACTATCTACTTTACACAAGATCTAAAAACAAACTGAAGTCTTCTTATCGATCCTCATCTTCAAGATGACTCGATCCAAACACGATCCAACGAGCTTGACTCCAACCAAGTACTAGATGCGATCTTAACGTGCAAGCTCTTGAATCTACATGTGTTAGCTCTAAAACTCCTTTGTTGAAGCTAAACACCTACTAATATCTTGATTAATAACTGAAATTATATAAATACAAGATTATTAGTAAACTAACCTTCATAAGTTAGTCATCATCAAAACTAAGGTGAAAGGCCTCTGGGCTAACAATCTCCCCCTTTTTGATGATGACAAAACTTATGAGGTTATATATATTATATATATATATATATATATATATATATATATATATATATATATATCCATTAAGGATAGGCTTCATAGAAGCTCTCTCTTAACACATGCATATTCAATAAACATATAAATATATGCAATGAAGCTCAAGACACCAATAAAATAAGATATATGCACAACACATAGTAAAACATGCATATATAAATTTGAATACTTCTCCCTTTTTGTCACTCATCAACAAAGGGGTGAAGATAAATAAACAATAAACATAAATTAAAACAAAATTTTGATACCAATGAACACAATCAATAGAAAGAACCTATTGAAAGAAACGACATTTTTTTTTGAATTGATACCAATAAAAGAATATGATATCAATTGAAAGTAAACACCAAATTTTTAGGTAAACAATATATTCATTTTGTAATAAGGATACCAATTTAAAATTATTGTTACCAATATTGAAAATGTAAGCATATACCAAAGCAAAATATTTTTCATCATAAAGACTGGAAGTAAGATACCAATTCAAAAGTAAAACCGATTGAAAGATAAAATAAGAATTTTTCTCCCCCTTTATGAAATACAATAAAAATAATGCATAAGCTTGTATATGATACCAATTGAAAAATAATTGACATTAAGAATTAAATCAAGCTTAGCAAGAAATAATTTGTAATAGAGATGTATAGATAAAGCAAGCACAATCAAATCATATATATGTATGTATGAAAAAAATGTACCAATTGAAATTGATACTAATTGAAATTTGAAGCATACATATATAAGAAACCAGATATGAGTGTACAAAATAAAATTTCATGAAGATCATGTGTATAACTCATACCTACCACCCTATTCATGCATAAGTTAAAAAGATATTCAATAAGGATATACAAGGCATGGTCGTCCATCCAACCGCCCTTTAAAGGTAAGGGTTTTCAAAAATATGATTTGAAAGTATTTTAGCATAGTTTTGAAAAATTCTACCATTTGAAGAATAAAAACTAGCTTAAAGATAAATTTGAAAACTAGTACGAAATCCTTCAAGTAAGGAATAAACAAGAATATAGCCATTAAAACATGAAAATCACACAATAATTGACGCTCAAAGTCTATAAAGCACATATATGCTCATGAAATAAAATTCATGAGTAAACACCAAACATAAAGTGTAAGAATCATGTAATCAATAAAATCATAGAAATAAGACATTGAAACATATAAAATTCCTTCATAAACATGAAAAATATAAGAATTTAATTTTCATCAAAATAATACAAACTTCAAGGTATATGTATGTTTTGTCTAAACTAGAAGTATACATACATATCTCAAACACAAATGAGTCCATAATAGAATTTTACATGAAAAGAAAATAACTCTACGATAGACATGTATATCCAATAATTTTAGACAAAATTAATATATACAAGAAGATAAATACATTTTATGAAAACGTGTTCAGAAATAGGAAAAATAAGTTAAAATGTAAGAATCATCAAAAGTAGGCTATACAAGTACATCTAATGGGTACAAATGAGCAACATAGCACAAACATATAATAATCAAAATAGCTCACTAGATGTACAAGTATAAACACAAGTTTTAATAAAAATTACATCTAAATATGTAATCAAAACATAAAGCATAAAAGAAAACATAAACCAATATAATCATTAGAGTAAATACATGTGCTTTTGGAGCTAGAATATACACAGTAGCTAAAGTATAGTGAGAACATAAAAAAATATAAATGCATATAAACATAGGTGTATCTCCAAGGACCATATATGTATATCATATGTCTAATTTACATTGCATTTAATATAATGAGCATTAAAACATGACATGCTAAAAATCAATAATATAAAGACATGTAAACAACATACGGATTAGAGATAGTTACCAAAACCAATAGGACTAATCTTTAGGTCTCCAAAACAGGGTGGTCCTGCTACCAAACTTCTTTGAAGGTGATGCATCCAATGTAGTGTCCATCAAGCTCATACGCATTCACCATCAAAACACTAATACCCTCACGTCAAGTGAGAGTCCACACCTACATCAAATATAATAGGGGTGAATTTTGGTACCCGTATCTTATTGGATTCATGGGGGTTAGCACCTTTCCTAACTAAAACAAATTTATTTACAAAATTTCAATTATGTAACCTATCATAACAAAACTTTGCAAGGTAGCTTTACGTCTGCAATCTGTACAAATATACACATAAGCATACATAGAATCATGTGCGTGAACATGTGAAGCATGTGCATGCCGTGATTGGTGTGCATGAATATGAGGAGCATTTTTTTGCCAAACATGGATTCCAAATGTGTGTGGTTCGTGACACATTGGCTCGAAGTGGAGCCTAAACAATCAATACTCTTCTTCAACAAAATTATATCATTTTCAACATTAGAAGAAGAAGTGGAGCATACAATAAAAACATTAGATGGTGAAGGTATAGTAGCATGGCAAGCATGAGAAGATAAATCATTTTTCAATGATTTATTTTCATTTGAAATCAAATTCAAATCTTTTGAAATTAGAACAATTTTATTTTTCAAAGAATAGTTCTCTTTTAAAACGGTTTCAAGTTTTGAAGACAAGACCTCATTTTTCTTCAAAATATCATCACAATCATTTTTATTCTTTAAAATTTTGTTTTCATTTAGGGTAAGATCAAGTTGAGTTTTCAAGGAGTCTCTTTCACTTGAAATCTCAACTTTCTCTTGTAAAATTATGTTTAGTTTTGAACACAAATCCTTATTTCCTTCTTTAATTTGTAACTCTTCTTTTTCAAGACTTTATACTTTGAAAGTAAGTTTTCACAAATTATAGATAGTTCTTCATTTAATGCATCGGCATCCATAATGTCGTCACTGTAGGCTGGCTAAAAATCACTGAAGACAAGTCGTCAAAAAGTAGAATCTAAACTCCAGACGCAGGGCTAGTCATCGTCATTAGTGCAGCACCAAGACGCGAGGCTTGAAACCCGCGTCTCGACATCACTGCGAGGACTAAAGACGCGAGGGTTGAAACCCGCGTCTCAGTATTATTGTAGTGCTAAGACGCCGAGTCCAAAGCCCACGTCTCACGCGAAGCTTGATGCAGAGCTGAAACCCGCGTCTCTCAAGTATTACTTTAGCAGCAAAACGCAAGGCTCAAAACCTGCATCTCAGTTGTAACTGCCCTCATTACTGGGTTAATTACTGCCCACGTAGTGAGGAAGTTAACCCCCATTATGGAGTGTTTTTAGGGGACACGTTTACCCCCTGAAACCTCTATAAATAGCCCAGTTTGCTATGGAAGAGGGGTCAGAAGAAAAAAAAGAGGGTCAGATAATTCTTGATAAAAAGAACTTCAGTTGTAAGCTGTAGAAACAACAAGATTTCAAGCTGAAAAGAAAGAGAGAGTTTAACTCTTCTAACAACTTGCTGCGCATAAATTCGTCTTTGCCTACACTCTTCCTAAGATCCTTGATGGACAGAAGCTGTAGAGAGGATTCTCAAAAGGTCCTGACGTTTACCCGGTCAAACAAAAAACAAGATTCATTTTTCACCGCCACATCAAGAACCCGTTACTAAATAAAAGGGAGATTCACGCTTGAATATCTTCCCTCTCTTGTAAGAGGATTATTGATTTGTTGTAACTTTCTTTACAATTAAATAAAGAATTTACTTCTCGATCTTCAATTTTCCCACCAAACAAGAGATAGCGACTCCGCTGGGGACAACTTTCTCTACTGACGAGCAAGTTATGGCGCAAGGTGACGTCACCTATATGGGAAAAACGGTCGAATCACTTATCGTGGAGTTCGACCAGGCAAAGTATGAAGAGTTCCTCTCTTCCGGCTCCAAGAGCTCTAAGGCGTGGGTCTACCGCAAAGTCTCCTCGGGACTTGCTCTCTAGTCCGCTCTGAGATCCCCTCAGACGCGACGACAAGAAGGATGTCGTGGCTAACCGCATCATATGTAAGCCCGCGTCAACGTCTCCCATGAGACCCGCGTGGTTAACGTTGCTGATGTTCAGCCCGTTCATGCACATCCCCTTCCTCAGCGCCAAGTTACCGGGGGTTCCCATCAACCTGTACGGTGTGACCGGAATGCTGAGCGACGATAAAGACGGTGTGCACGTCAACTGCAAGCTGGAACAACTGTCTGCCCAACAGAGGTAGGACGCGGGGTTCAAGCCCGCGTTTCTTCTGAATCATGTCAGACACATGAAGTCCACGTTTGAAAACCTAAACGTGAGGCTCACCAAACTTGCGTTTCTGAAGCTCCACTTATCGAACGCGGCGATTAGCAGCGCGAGGTCCGTGCCCCTCATCCGAGACACGAGACCCGCGCCTCTACATTTATACGTGGGACCCAGAAGGCCTGTGTTTCTCAAGCATCGCTACCCAGATGCGACAATCAGCAACGCGAAAGCCGTGTCTCTTCTCAGCAGAGGCGCAAGACTCGCGTTTCAGAGTTAAAACGCGAGAGCTGCGTTTATCTTACAGGACGTGAGCTCCGCATCTCAGAACCTTACGTCTCAGCTTTGCGAAGCAAGGATAGCTCTCAAAAGCTGAAAAGCCCTCGACAATCCGAAGCCAATCTCTTCGATTCCCCTTCCGCGGACCTAAGAGATTATTTGACAAGGAAGAGGAGTGCTAATTTGATCACTTCATCTTGTTGCTGTGAACGAATTATCACAGCAATGCTCTCTAAGTGCCGCTACAGTTCACATGCGAGCAGACAGTCGATATTCAGACAGTCGACCCCAGCTTTTCGATCAGCTAAAAGATATCGCTCCCGCAGAAGAAGGACCTTCTCTGAGCGGAGTACCCTGAAATCACTGCAAACATGCAAGCAGAAGTAGGGAAAAACAACCAGTAGTCAGCTCGGACGAGTCTGACACGAAACCATGAGGAGTGTATCGGCATACTCGTACTCGGACTGGAGCGATTGCCCCGATCAACTACAGTGCCTTGGCTCAGGGCATCGAAGCAAATGACTTACATTCCGCCGTCGCAGAGTCCCAGGCTTCGAACTCTTTCAAAGAGAAGGAAGCCTTCATATACATGGCAAATACTCCTGAGGAGACGGCCAGGCGCTTTGAACAACAAGCCCAAGTCCAGAGGGAATAATTCGAGATGATTCGTGCTCAACAAGAACCATCGATTCCCTCAAACAGATGCTGGCACAATTGCTTGAAGACAAGAGGAAGTCAACTGACAAAACCTCCTCTAAAAAGTCTAAAGGCAAACGAAAAGAGGGGAAAGCTCATCTTCCGTGCATATCGAGGAGAAAGAGCAATCTACTTCTGAGTCGTCTAAATCCTTATCTAAGGGGGAAGGCAACCCAGACCATGGAAGGATTCATTCTAAAAGAATAAGTCAATTGGAGTAACGTCTAGGTCCTTACTAATCGGAAAGGCCTCCAAGAAGCAGGAGTGGTCTGGCCATATCCGGCCGAGTGGGACCTTGTTCCATACCCCCAAGTTCAAAGCTCCGACCCTACAGCCATTTGACTGCAAAGGGTCACCGAACCAGCATATCTACTACTTCTAGTCTCAGACGGGGAGCGTGGTAGATAATTATGCCATCTTGACTGTTTGTTCATCGGCACTCTAAAAGGGCTTGCCTTTGAATGGTTCATGAAGCTCCCAGAAAGTTCCATTAAAAATTGGAGTGATCTGGAGAAGCTCTTCCTAACACGCTTTTTGAAGATGACTCAGAGATACAATGCCTACTCTTTTGGCCACAAGGCAACAAAAGGGAGAGTCAGTCAAATCATTTGTAAAAAGATTTTAGAATATGACACTCTGATGTCCTAGCGGTATAACCCAGGTCACCCTGATAGAAACACGCCGCCACAATTTACAAACGTCGCTCCTAACCCAAATAGGAGTTACTGAAAGCCGCACCTGGAAGCAATTGGTCCAGCAAGGTGAACAGGCTGAAGAAATTATCGCCAGGTTAGGGCAGAAGAAAACAAGCCCAGACCCGAAAGGTTGACAAGGCACACGCCAGAAACATCTTTTCAACCAAAGAGGAAAGATAACTTGGCGACAGAGACTAAATCCCCTGTCAAACCTCAGCCGGTCAAGAGAAGTGGCTCTTCAAGTCAACCACGCGCCAATAAGCAGTATTCCTTCAAAGATGAACGTGTTAATTCGTTGTTCAAGTTACTCAACAAGAGCAACAGATTTAAGCTTCCTGAAGTTAGACGTCCTGAAGAAGTCAGTAAAACCGATAATCCTAACTATTGCCTATATCATAGGATATTGAGACACCCCACCAAGAGCTGTTATGTCTTCAAAGACATCCTTCAGGCCCTAATTGATGCAGAGGTATTAAAACTCCGTCCAGAGCAGAAGAAAGTGACGGCTAATATGACATCATTCCTCCAGTTTGGAAGACAACCTCCAACACCCTCTGGAGTAGTTCCCATCCCGAAAGGGGAACTAAGAATGATCAATATGGACCCTCATCATCAATAAGAGAAGGGTCTTGTACCTGTCCCCGCACCTCAGGGGGAAGTTATGTGGGTTCATCCTGACCTTGTGGACAGCCAGCAATAGACCACTGTTACCACCAGAAGGTCCAAAGGCAAGACGAAAACTTCGTCCTGTAATGTGGTGTGCGCTTCTTCCCGAGAAGCAGAAACCGATGTTCCCTCACTAACTGATTCAGAAGAGAAAATGATAGTTCTTGCTGCAGAACCTAATAAATCACTCGTGGTAGAAACTCATTCGGGTCAGTCATATTTAAAAAGTATGACGAAATGGTGGCAACCCTTCCTAAACCCACTACAGAGTCAGCCAAGGCTTCTGCGAAACAACTGGTGGAGAAGCAGAAAGAGCTTTAGTTTTCTAAAGCTCTCTCAAAGGACAACACGGAAGGATCTATAGCACCTTACCACTTCGACGTCCTGGCTCAATTGGCCAATATCCCAGCCAGAATCACCCTTTACGAGCCCCTGAGGCTATCAAAGTCAACCAGAGAAGCTCTGAGGGAAGCCCTAGCTAATGCTGAGGTCTTCATGACCTAGATACCGGGTGGACCACGAGAGGAAGATGTAGAGGATTGCCTCCATGCCTCCCAAAATGATCCCTGCATAACCTTCAGGGTAGATGATATACAGGTTAAGGGAAACACGATCGCCCCTTATACTTCAAAGGGTATATTGGATCATCTGAAGTAAGCCGCATCTAGGTAGATCCAGGATCTGCGTTTAGCATTATGCCTCACCGGGTCATGCAACATTTAGAGATTCCTACCACCGATTGAGCGCCACCCAAACTACCATTTATAGTTTCAATGCCAATGGTATGCGCCCAATGGGGAAGATCAAGCTCAAATGCCAAATTGGGGACTTAAAATCCAAAGTGACATGCTATGTGATCAATGCTGACACTTCATACAATTTGCTGCTTGGACGACCATGGATTGATCATAATTCAATCGTCCCTTCCACTCTCCACCAAGTTATGAAATACATCAACGGAAGTGGGAAGTATGAAAGTTGATTGCTGAAAGGCATCCGTTCAAGGGGTAGAGAACTATTTCACAAACTCTCTCCTGTACCAGGACTTTTTGGAAACAAACGAGAACCTACAACCAGAGGAACCAGACTCTGATAATGAAGCTGACACTGAAACAGAGAAAGAAGAGTGCATGTGGGTGTTGACACTTAAAAAAGACAAGATTCTCATTGGTCCGAACAATGTCCAAACTTGTTGACATTTACAAAAGACAAGTGACAGACGAGCTGAAGACCAGTTTTCACCCATCTCTGAGGGACAAGGAAGCAACTTGGACTCCACTGATCCAGCAAGCAGACAGTGAACCCAGATTGTTTCTAAACAGACCTCAGCAGGTCTAAGATGCTAACACTTAGCATCACACGAGCCCAAAGGGATAGCCTCGCTTGAGAGGCTAATATCACCCGACTTCGCCTCGAAGACATCCAAAGCCTCGCCAGGAAGCTAACTCGCAACTTCGCCACGGAGGACTTCCAGCTCCGCCAAAGGGTTTCTTTCGGACTTCGCCAGAAACCGTCTCTAGCTCCGCTGTGAGTTCAAAGCGGGCATCGCCGCTAGTGGTCTGCTATGGTCAACCTTTGACCAATCAAATCTCCAGATGAAATCGGATCTAATCGGATCAAATCAATCAAGATCAAATCAGAGATCAAATTTGGCAGTTGATTGCCACAATCTCTTGACTCTTCTAAAAACGAGTAAGAAGATCAGGGAAAATCCTCCAACGATATAGAAAGGATCAAGAAGATCAACCGACCTGCCAATTCTAGCTTCGCAGAAGCTGATCCTAGCCTTGCAGCAAGGCTACTTTCCAGATTTAAACAGATTTGATTCAATCTGTTTCCATATCTTCAAGGGACGATTATACCCTTTCTCTCCCTATAAATAGCCCACCAGGGGTACAAGGAGGAAGACATACAAGAGGACTCCACAAGCAGAGGCTTCTTCATAACGCACCGTGCGCTCTCGAATTCAGAGACCTTTTAGAGAATTGCTTTCTCTAATCAGGGTGTTGATACCCTAACGTCGTCCTTCTTCTCAAGGAATCTCCGGAACCAGGCGAGAAAGAATTCCTTATTGAAGGCGATTTTGAGAAGCAGCAAGAGGGTTCTACCAACCTTCTGTTCTCTGATTCCCCGAACCAGGCGAGAAGGGAATCTCATCGCTCGCATCGTCAAAGGGACAAAGTGGTCGCGCGCTGACCAGACTCCTATCGGCACACTTCTCCAGAATCTCTGAGGAGATCTACTTGTAATCTTTTTAAGAATACTTGTAATTTAGCTCCTCAAACTCTTTTTTGTAAGTTTTCCCCCTTTGCAAACATAATGGAAAACAAGATGGCGACTCCGTTGGGAACGAAATTCTCCACTGCCGAGAATCAAGTGTCGCAATGCGACAAACAGACCTCCAGGTCTAACTCTGAATTCAGAAAAGCCGGTGCAGCCAGAGCTTCCCTGGCTAAATCTTCAAGGAAAGTCTCTGAGGAGACTGAAAAGGTTTTCTGCGAACCTGCTGCGGTCCTCTGGTGCAACAAGGAAGCACGCCCGCAGTCTGATTCCTTTACTTGTGAGAACTTGGTGGTTCAGTTTGATCAAGAAAGATTTGAAGAAGTCCTCTCTGGGGGTGGCCCAATGCTTCGAGCACGGAAGCATAGGAGGGTTTCCACAACTAAAGTTTCAAATCAGAAACCGGAAGCAGAATTCTGCCAACACTCCTCAGCCTCGTGTGTGGCTAATCAGATTCCTTGCGAATCTAAGCCTCCTCTGCCAAGGCGGATATGGAAGCCTAAACAGGAGTCTTCAACCGAAGCTTCAGGCGTAGCTACGCCTAAACCACGCCTCTCTCGCGAAGAAAAAGGCAAGATGCCTGTCTGCTCCAATTATAAAGTTACGACGGCAATCATACCGTCGTCCAATTTAAGAGCAGCAATGCCTCGCGCCAGGCCCCGTTCTCATGAGCAAAGCTACCCCACCACAGCGTACGCGCAGGGCTCATGACCGCGAAGCTGAAGCCGAGGTACCATCTAAGGCTAATTACCTTCGCAGCAGCATAGCGGGTAAAGCACCACAGCGTGCTCCGCTTTTCAGTGCGTCAAGCACTAAGTTCACGCCTGTTGACGAAGCTAGAACCAAAGCACTATCCAGTGCTAATCCCATCTGCAGAGATAAAAGAAGCAGGACATCATCCCATGTGCGATCCAAAAGAGCCTTTGCGCTCGATTGCAGAGACCCGACCGGGTCTGATTTGAGGAAATTATTGACGGATAGACAAACCTCTTCCCCCTGTTGTCAATAAATGGGATGTCAACTGCTGACACTCCACTCGATCCATTGCCGGCTGGGACCAATCTCCGCCACGCCTCCAAGACGACGGTCAGTTTTTGATCGACTATCGGTACAAGCCCCGATGAAGCATCGCAGAAGGAGTATCTTGCGAGATCTCCCCTCCGCATCCGTCAACATGACTGGGAGAGGACGAGAGCTGCGCAGGGGAAGAGAAACATCTGACGACACCCCCTACAGCTCCCCAGATCCAGACTACAGCCCAGGCTTAGGTGAAGTCTTGGTGCATAAAGAAGGTGTTTTTCGAAACACCAGATCCAGGGTGGCGATACCCTACACTTATGAACAGCCTTCTTCCTCGACGGCCCTAGCCTCGCCAGAGCCCAGGAGATCACTCCAATCATCAGACGAGGAAGATGAAGATAGTGGGTATGCCTCTTCAACGACAGTTAGCTCGGTGCGAACAAATAGAGCATCAGTCAATATGGCTGATAACGTCAACGACGATCTTCGTCGGCGCCTGGAAGCTCAGGAGTAAACTTCCAGAACCCAGCAAGAGGCTCTGGACAATATTCAATAGATGCTCGCTCAACTCCTCAATAACCGGAATAACAATGACGCCGGGAGCAATCACGATGAGGAGGAACACTTCAGCAATGAGCAGCCAAAGACGGAGAAATCCAAGGAGGGTTCTTCCCTAGACGCCGAAGTCCTTAAGGGCCTCCAGGCTCAAATCTCATCCCTAGCTCAGAGGGATGAATTAAAGAAGGTAGGGGCAGTCCGTCCTTATCCGCTGGAGTGGGATTCGGTGCCATATCCACCGAAGTTCAAACCGCCAACGCTGCGTACCTATGATGGAAAGAGCTCGCCAAATCAGCACATCTACTATTTCCGGTCTCAGACTGGTAATGTTATAAGCAATGATGCCATCATGGCTAGGCTTTTCATTGGCACCTTAAAGGGTGTGGCATTTGACTGGTTTCGCAGTCTTCCCCCGGGCTCTATCAACTCCTGGATCGACCTGGAAACTTGGTTCCTCTCTCGTTTCTATGAGGATGATACCGAAGTAACCATGGATAAGCTCCTCTCCACTGTGCAGAGGAAGGGCGAATCTGTCCGTGACTACATTGAACGGTTCAGAAACTTATCCTTGATGTGTCCAGCTGGGATGCCATTACCCATGCTCTTGCAGACATGCAGACACAACTTCTTAGACCAAGTGGAAGTTCGCATGGGGGCAATCAAAGCCCATACTTGGAAGGAATTGGTCGAACAGGCAGAGATAGCCGAGAAGTCGGCTAAAAAGTTCGAACCATCCGCCCCTAGAGGCAAGTGGGAGATGAACAACAAAGGGCGTAGCGACCTACCGCAATCTTCTCAAGCTAAAGGCAAAGAGACTATGTCTGTGGAATTACCTGGAGATATGCAGTCGAAGGCCAAGAAGAGTGGCTTCAACAATCAGGAGCCCAAATTCCCTCCAAAGCAATACTCGTTCAAAGACGATCAGGTGGTCACGATATTCCATCTGCTCCACAAAGGGAACAAAATAAAACTGCCAGATGCTCGGCGTCCCAATGAGATAGGGCGCACAAACGACCCTAAATACTGCCTCTACCATAGGATGATCCACCATCCTACTGACAAGTGTTGTGTCCTCAAGGACAGAATACAAGCCCTGGTCGATGCCGGGGTTCTGACGTTGAAGACAGAGCAGAAGAAAGTCACTGCCAATATGGTGACTCTTGAGTTCGGCACCACTCAAAAGGTCACAGTTCCTGACGGGACTTATTCCGTCCCTGCGCTACGGTTGGAAATCAAGCATCTTCCAGCTACAGCTCAAAAGAATAGGGGTCTTGTTCCCTTAACATTGGAGACAGGAGAAGTCATGTGGATACATCCAGACCTCGTCCAAGACGTACAGCGGGATCCAAAGCAGCCCAACTCAAAGGGCAAGTCTTGCAATGTCATCTCCATCCTGCCAGACGACGGCAATCTGACATCGGCTTCCCTCAGTGATTCTGAAGGAGAAAAGCATGCTTGCACAGCGCAAGCCGACGCGCCTCAACAGACGGGCACCCGATCCGGAAAATCATACTTGAGGCAGTATGAAAAGTCTACTGACGAGATACAACAGCAAACGACGTCAGTACAAATACCAGCATCCACTCCAGTCCCAACCAAGGGAAAAGAGAGGCCTAAGGAGGTACGATTCGACCACGTGTTGAAGAAACCACCAGGCCAAGGGTTTGATACGCCCTTTCGCTTTGACATATTGGCTCAGCTGGCCAATATCCCAGCTCGTATCACTATACACGAGCTCCTTCGCCTCTCAAAAGAGACAAGAGAAGCACTCAGGGATGCGCTAGCCAATTCAGAATCCTTTCTGACATGCATGCCTGAAATCCCTAACGACGACGTTCAATCTCCTTGCCCAGAATGTCATCACGCACAATCGAAGGTGCCCGCTATTACCTTCACGGCGGAAGATATGCTTCTCAAAGACAACAAGCACGATCGACCTCTGTACTATACCGGATATATCGGTTCAACGTGCATTGAATGAATACAAGTCGATCCGGGGTCTGCACTCAGCATCATCCCCAAAAGGCTTCTCTACTTCCTCGGCATACCATTGTACAGGTTGTCCGCAACCACTACTACAATATACGGTTTCAACGCCGGGAGCAGTCATCCACTGGGAAAAATTCGACTCCGTTGCAGAATCGGGAGTCTGAAGTCAGAAGTGACATGCTATGTCATTGATGCTGACACATCATATAACCTGCTGCTGGGATGGCCATGGATCCATGCCAACTGGATCGTTCCCTCCACCCTGCACCAATGCTTCAAGTATGTTGAAGATGACGCGACAGTACGAACTGTCTTTGCTGAGAAGCAACCATTCAAAGGGGTGAAAAACTACTTCACTGACGCTCTCCTATATCAAGAGGCCGGTGGAGCACTTAAAGAATCGTTGCCGGACGATGATGAAAGTGGCAACGAGGCGGATTCAGAATCTGAAACAGGCATGCCAGCCATTCTGATTGGTGAACCAATTATAGCATGTCTCAATAATCCCCTATGTAATATTCCTTCAGAGGATGAAGGTGAATGGGTAATTAATGATAATATTTCTTTTGATTATCCTGCGAGTACTGGGTTGATTAAATCCATTACGGATGGCTCTCTGCATGTGCCCGTGCATGAGCCAAGTGTAGCCAGCACATCTGTGGAAGCTATAGAGGGGGCCACACTGGTGATCCCTCCGTCCAAGCAAGGTCAGTCGCCGATAATCTTCGGTAGAACCCAGCCACGGGGACCCACAACTGCAGATTCGAGCTCAGACTCAGACGCCCCACAGTTCTTCCATTATGCGCGGCCAACGCGCCACATTATGAAGAAAATGGGGTACGACTTGAAGCATGGAGCAGGCCTGAATTTCGGAAAAGGAAGGCGCGGTTTGATGCGAAACCTTATACCTAAAGGGAAGCCCGCAAACTACTATGATAGTACACGCAGGGGGTTGGGTTACGTCACGCCCACGTCGTCAGCAACGGTCCAAGTCAAGGACGGTGGATCAGTTTCATCACATTCGGCTTCATCCTCCGAGTGGGACTCCGATATCAGTATAGGAGAAATATTCAAAGACCTCACTGTTAATATGACGTCGAGCAGTCAGTTGGAACCTGCGGAGGCTACCGATGAAGAACCGTGGGCCCAGCAATTAAACATCCAATGGAAAAGCGGTTCGAGCTGCGCGAACCACCTATTGAAGACCAGGTGATGCAGGTCAACTTGGGAAGTCAAGACCATCCCAAGCCCATCTTTATAAGTGAAAGCCTATCACTTACAGAAAGGGAAGAATTGATAATACTCATAAAGGAGTATATAGATGTCTTCGCATGGAGCTACGAAGATATGCCCGGACTTGATCCACAGGTCGCTATGCACCGTCTGAACATCAAGCCCGACGTCAAGCCAGTCAAGCAGCAACAACGTCGGTTTCGCCCGAACATCATGGAAGCTATTGAAGCCAAAGTCCACAAGCTCATTGCATGTGGCTTCATCCGGGAGGAGCAACATCCAGATTGGGTGGCTAATATAGTCCCCGTCCTCAAGAAGAACGGGAAAATACGGATCTGCATCGACTACCGTGATCTCAATACGGCCTGTCCTAAAGACGAATTCCCACTGCCCATCACCGACGTCATGATCGACAACACATGTGGATTCGAAAGAATGTCTTTCATGGACGGCTTTTCAGGGTACAACCAGATTAAGATGTATCCCGACGACGAGAAGCATACTTCGTTCCGAACACCATTGGGGGTATACTGTTACACTATAATGCCCTTCGGACTGAAGAACGCCGGAGCAACCTACCAACGGGCAATGAGTACGATCTTCCGCGATCATCTCCGAAAAACGGTGGAGTGCTATGTCGACGACATTGCCGTCAAAAGCCGCAACAAGAATGAACATCTTCGCGACCTGAGAACGATGTTCGACATAATGCGGGCTCATCAACTGAAAATGAACCCGACAAAATCCTTCTTGGGAGTGGCAAGTTCCTTGGGTTCATTGTCACATCAAAATGAATTCATCTTGACCCAGACAAGGTCAAAGCCATTCAGAGCATGCATCCACCGAGGAATCTCAAAGAGCTCAGAGGATTGCAAGGCAGGCTGGCCTATATCAGAAGACTCATTGCAAACCTCTCAGGCCGCTGTCAACCGTTCACCCGACTCATGAAAAAGGGTGCTTCCTTCGTATGGGATCAAGCATGCCAGGAAGCTTATGAAGACATCAAGAGGTACCTCACAAAGCCTCCAGTCTTAGTGGCCCCTACATCAGGGAAACCATTCTTCCTTTATGTAAAAGCTCTGGACTACTCCCTCGGTGCCCTCCTCGCTCAAAAAGACAACAATGGACACGAGCAAGCCATTTATTATCTGATTAGAACCCTCATAGGAGCGGAATCTCGCTACAACCCTATCGAGAAAGAGTGTCTAGCTCTCGTCTTCGCTGTCCAGAAGACACGACATTATTTGGTCGGGCAGACCATACATATCATCTCCAGAGTAAACCCATTGCGTCTTCTTATGACGAAGCTGGGATCATTGAATTCAAGATTGGCTAAGTGGGCACTTTTATTGTCTCAATACGACATGATCTTCACACCTCAGAAGGCGATTAAAGGCCAGGCCCTTGCAGAGTTCTTGGCTGCTCATCTAGTTCCGGAGCATTCAAAACTTCACGAAGATATCCCTGATGAGGTCTTCGAGTCTAATGCAACCTCAGAAGAGGAAGTATGGCAGATGTTCTTTGATGGAGCATCGCGAATGGGCCCTAAAGGCAAGATTATTGCCGGAGTGGGGGTTGTGTTTATCTCCCCACAGAATCATGTCTTGCCCAGAGCATTTTCTCTGACAGAATCATGCTCCAACAATGTAGCGGAATACAATGCTCTGCTCATTGGTCTCCAGCTCGCTCATGGAATGAGGGTACGCTACCTCGAAGCTTATGGCGATTCAAAACTGATCATCAATCAGGTTAAAGGCGAATACGAAGTCCGCCATGAGGACTTGGTGCCTTATTATCACACGGCCGTTGAATTGGCCAACCTGTTTGAAGGTTTCTACATCGGGCACGTGTCTCGATCTCAAAACACCAAGGCAGATGATCTTGCTACATTAGCAATCACACTAGCCTTACCAGCTGACACCGAGTATCACCTCACAGTCGCAACTCGACATCTTGTATGCTCCAAGCACATGCTAAGAACTCGAGAAGTCTATAATGTCTCCACGGATCTTGAGCCGAGGGATTGGCGCTCTCCTCTCATCGACTATGCTTTGCACGGTCTACTTCCAGACGATCCTAAAGAAGCGGCATCCGTCAGACGAAGGTCTCTCCGTTTCTACTACGATCCGACTCTGAAGACACTTTACCGTCGTTCATATGACGGTCTCCTCCTCCGTTGCCTTTCCAATTCAGAGGCACAGGAAGCGCTCCAAGAAGCACACGATGGCATTTGCGGAGCTCATCAGCCAGGTCCAAAGCTTAAGGACAGGTTGCATAGGCTTGGATATTATTGGCCAACTATGATAGCCGATGCCATCCAATATGCACGAAGGTGTAAAGCATGTCAGATTCATGCGGACTTCATACACCGGCCTTCGGAGTTGCTCCACCCGACCGTTGCTTCATGGCCATTTGAAGCATGGGAATAGACGTCGTAGGGCCAATCAGCCCTTCTTCGACAAGAGGTCACCGGTTTATCCTAGCAACAACCGACTACTTTTCAAAATGGGCGGAGGCTATACCACTGGTTGAAGTCAAAACCTCTAATGTGGTTAATTTCATCAAACACCATGTCATCCATCGATTTGGTGTCCCTAGGCGGATCATCCACGACAACGGTCCCCAATTCATAAGCCAAGTATTCTATCGGTTCTGCGATAAATACCGAATTCAGAATGTGGCTTCAACTGCCTATAATCCTACTGCTAATGGCTTGGCGGAAGCATTCAACAAAACGATCATCAAGCTACTCAAGAAATTCGTCTCCTCGAACAAGCGAGATTGGGACGAAAAAAGCTTGGTGAATGTCTTTGGGCCTACCGAACCACGGTGCGGACACCGACAGACAATACGCCTTTTTTCCTGGTATATGGGTGCGAAGCGGTCCTCCCATTGGAAATCCAGATGCCATCGTTGCGTGTTGCTCTGACCACCAAGTGCACATCAGAGGACAATGATCGCCTACGCCTTCAAGAGCTCGAAGCCTTGGACGAGAAGCGACTACAAGCGCAGCAGCATATCGAGCTATATCAAGCTCGAATCTCAAAAGCCTTCAATAAGAAGGTCAAACAGAGAGTCTTCCAGAAAGGAGACCTGGTCTTGGCCGTCAGACGACCGATGATTATGACGCACAAGACCAAAGGCAAATTTCAGCCTAAATGGGAAGGACCGTTTGTAATAGAAACAGTCTATTCAAACGGAGCATACCGCCTCACGACTACAGAGGGCAACCTACTCATGATGCCGATCAATGGCAAGTTCTTAAAGAAGTATTATCCTTAATCAAGGATCCTTCTCTTGATCAAGTTAACACTACACCTCTGATCAAGATCTTCGTGTCCAAAGCACACACAAAGAGAGCCTTTCTCTTCCTCCAAGTGAGGTCATACAACCATAAACCAACAGACACCTGGTCGTGCACCGGTTATCCTAAAGGGGAATCAGGGTTATGCAAACATTAACCCGATAATCCAATATCCTTAACGGTTAAGGATAGAGGAAAATGTTGGCCTGTAAGCCCAACATAAGTCCTCGACAACTCATCATGCTGAGGGGAATAGCATGGCTAGCCCAATTCAAACGGTAGTTGGTAAAGGCATATCAAACCCGTTGACAGCTGGGGATTTGCTAAAAATCCTAAGAGACCCGTTCCCATTTGATTCCCTCTCCAAAGTCACTTACCAATTCTCATCCACAGAATGGTAATACCACAAATGCATTCCGCTGTTACGTTAACATTAAACCTATGACAGTGATTCCCTCATTTCTCCCCGTGAGAACGAGACCTCCAAAGTCACTTACCAATTCTCATCCATAGAATTGTAAGACCACATATACACTCCGCTGTTACGTTAACATTAAACCTATGACAGCAATTCCCTCATTTCTCCCCGTGAAAACGAGACTTCTCCCAAATTCCACTACAAACTCGATACTTATTAACATTTACAAAAGATAAGTATCACCAATATTTTTGAGCTTGGTGGCGTCTCAATCGGTTATGTCATTGCGACCTCTGAACCAGCAGACAGCTAAGTCTCAATTCTGAGCCCTGTTGACATTTACAAAAGACAGGTCTCGATACTCGTTGACATTTACAAAAGACGGGTATCACCAATATTTTGAGCTGGGTGGCGTCTCAATCGGTTATGTCATTGCGACCTCTGAACCAGCAGACAGCCGAGTCTCAATTCCGAGCCCTGTTGACATTTACAAAAGACAGGTCTCGATACTCGTTGACATTTACAAAAGACGGATATCACCAAATTTTGAGCTTGGTGGCGTCTCAATCGGTTATGTCATTGCGACCTCTGAACCAGCAGACAGCCGAGTCTCAATTCCGAGCCCTGTTGACATTTACAAAAGATACGTCTCGATACTCGTTGACATTTACAAAAGACGGGTATCACCAATATTTTTGAGCTGGGTGGCGTCTCAATTGGTTATGTCATTGCGACCTCTGAACCAGCAGACAGCCGAGTCTCAATTCCGAGCCCTATTGACATTTATAAAAGACAGGTCTCGATACTCGTTGACATTTACAAAAGACGGGTATCACCAAATTTTGAAGCTTGGTGGCGTCTCATCCGGTTATGTCATTGCGACCTCTGAACCAGCAGACAGCTAAGTCTCAATTTCGAGCCCTGTTAACATTTACAAAAGACAGGTCTCGATACTCGTTGACATTTACAAAAGACGGGTATCACCAAATTTTGAGCTTGGTGGCGTCTCAATCGGTTATGTCATTGCGACCTCTGAACCAGCAGACAGCCGAGTCTCAATTCCGAGACCTGTTGACATTTACAAAAGACAGGTCTCGATACTCGTTGACATTTACAAAAGACGGGTATCACCAATATTTTTGAGCTGGGTGGCGTCTCAATTGGTTATGTCATTGCGAACTCTGAACCAGAAGACAACCGAGTCTCAATTCCGAGCCCTGTTGACATTTACAAAAGACAGGTCTCGATACTCGTTGACATTTACAAAATACGGGTATCACCAAATTTTGAAGCTTGGTGGCGTCTCATCCAGTTATGTCATTGCGACCTCTGAACCAGCAGACAGCTAAGTCTCAATTCCGAGCCCTGTTGACATTTACAAAAGACAGGTCTCGATACTCGTTGACATTTACAAAAGACGGGTATCACCAAATTTTGAAGCTTGGTGGCGTCTCATCCGGTTGTGTCATTGCGACCTCTGAACCAGCAGACAGCTAAGTCTCAATCCCGAGCCCTGTTGACATTTACAAAAGACAGGTCTCGATACTCATCGACATTTACAAAAGACGGGTATCACCAATTTTTGAAGCTCAGTGGCTTCTCAACCAGTTAAGTCATCGCGACCTCTGAATTGGCAGATAGCCAAGTTTCACCAAATTTTGAAGCTTGGTGGCGTCTCAATCGGTTACGTCATTGCGACCTCTGAACCAGCAGACAGCCAAGTCTCAATCCCGATACTTGCTGACATCTACAAAAGATAGCCAAGTCTCATTATCCAACCCAACAAGAATTATGTTCTCAAGGAATTGCATTACAATTCGGAATCGCAATCCAAAAAGAAGAACAAGATTGAAGATTCGACAAAAGAAAAAAAAAGAATTTTCATTCAGCTCAAGAGGATAAAGTACATGGAGCTACAAGCACACATTGTACAATCTGAGCCGCTCTCCGAGGGTGTTTAGCCTCGTCTTCCTGTCATCAGCAGCCTGAGCAAGCGCTTGTGACCTCAGCTCAGCCTCATTGAAATCTTCCGCTTCAGCCAGACGAGCTTCGGCCTCCGCCAAAGTTATCCTCTGTGACAACCCCTGCCGCGCAAGCTCCTCACTCTGAGCTTTGAGCTCTTCAAGCCGCACAGTTTCCTCAAGACGCACCGGTATGGCCTTGGATAAGAGGAGATTTGCTTTCCTGATCATTTCCTCAGCCTTCGCAATCTTATCCTCAGCGCCGAGGAGAGCACTAGTGGAGGCGTCAATTGCACTTCCAACCTCCGCTTGCCTTATCTCCAAGGATTTCAAGTCAGAAGAGATAGCCTTAGAAGCCTCCTGAGCGGCAAGCCGAGTCTCGTGCTTTTGAGCAATGAGAAGCGCGAGCCGGTCATCAACTAAAGACTCCGGGTCCGAACGGTAGAGGCGGCGCCATTCCTCCGCATCCTTCTCAAATTCATCCACCAAGAGCTCCAAAGCAGTGGCCTGGTGATATCCCTCAAAGTCCCGAATACTCTCAATATCACGGGAGAGGACCCCCTTTAACCTTGAGAATGGCATAGTCGAGCCCTTCAGAACCAGGTCGATAGTCCGCCCTAAGCCTTTATAAAAGTTATCGACCAGGTCACCGATGTAATCGTTCTCGACCTCAGCCACTTCCGGTAAAGAGGCAACCTCGGAATAGTCCACCAGCCTGGTCGACGCCGTCGCAGAAGAAGCAACGGGGGCACTGACAGCAGCCGGACAAGCCGAGGGCGATCTCGGCGGAGTCCTCATCGAAACCAGAACGCCAGCCATCGCGGAAGAAGGACTAGCAACCACCTCCTGAGCAGCAGGCTCAACCACCAGGGTTGGAGAAGTAGGGCTTGTGATCACCCTCAGCTCCATACTTGGCAAAATTGTCGGCACCCCACTCATTAATACAGTTGGGAGTGAGGACACCTCCGGGACTGCCGCCTCCGCAACTTCTGGCCTTTCGGCCGACTTGGACCGATAAGAAGGTAGGTCGCCATACAGCGCGTCCAACATAGCAGCATCCGCCGCGGTCGAAGCGCTCGTGTCACCCCTTGGCTCTTCGGGGGGATCTCCCGGCTCTCTTGAAGCTGATGCATTTTGAGGCCGAACACCTGTAACAAGACTGCGGTCAGTCGGAATACTACATGCAAAAGAAGCCAAGAGGTTAGGACAATACCAAAGGATGATGTTGCCTCGAACATCTCATCAGCCGCATCAGTCTCCAGGGCTCCATCGGAAATTTTTTGCCAGAATCAGCACGAACAGCCGGCTCGCTTTCCCTTGCCGAGTATCCTGTGGACCACCCAATAGAGCTCGATGCCTCAGGACTTCCTTTAGAAGTCCCAGCGCCCGAGGGACCGATGTCGGCCACATCACCTCCGGACTCCTCCGGAAGGGCACAGGAACCTGCTTCAGCTCCATAAGTGAATAGGGGATCATAATGTTCCCCTTGTTCTCCAGCTGCCTCAGCTCCTACAATCAAAAAGGATTGATAATAAGTCAATGGGAACGCACAAAAAGGCGTATTATATGGACAAGGTTAATCTTACCCAAACCTGGAGCGAATTCACCACTAGTCGGTTCAGCAACCGACGGTTCAGCTGCTAATGAGGCAGCAGGAGGAATCGCCATAGAGGGATAACCCTCTACGACAATCGTAGGAGCTTGACGACGAGGCTTCTTCGCCAATGATTTCCTACGAGAGCTACATGCCCGCTTTCTCTTGAAGTGGACGTCAGAATCCTCTTCTTCCACTTCTCCCGCACGTCGTGGGGAAGATGTCCCCACCACACGGAGCCAGCCGCATGAGTATCAGCTCCCATCCCCGCCTCGAAGCGAGGACTCCCCGCATCAGAAGCCTCGCTATCATCTACAGCGATGAACTCCTCCAAGCCAGGGACACGAACCCGTTTGCCTTCCTTTCTCTCAGAAGCCTTTCGCTTCAGTCGATGAGAGATTAACTTCACACCTGAGCGGTTGGCACTGAATCCAGGAGGTGTGGAGTTAGAAGCCGCATACCATTGGCAAAAGCACAGGGTCGTCAGAAGGTTGGGATCCTTCAACGGCGTGCGCAGACACGCCCCAGTGCCGCCCGCAGTAAAGAATCGCCAGGCACGGGCCCCATCGATGAGACTCCCCATGAAGGCTAAATCGAGATTGGGGTTGCCCACATACAGCTGGTCGTACCTGAACTGTCGAGCAAACCGGCTTGGGATGTAAGGTTCTAAATAGCAGACATCCCCGCTTCTATACAATAAATGTGAGGGCCGGGTACTGACCAGCCACTCAAAAACCCCCCGACTCATGGGAGACCATCCTGACTCCGCATCTCGGAATTCCTCATCGTACCCTGCGCCCTGAATGCGAGGAAAACAGCGGAATAAGTTGTAAGCGTCATGACGACGCACTAACTTGCGGGCCTCGGCCACGTAGGTCTTCAGCCAGGAACATCCTTCGAATCGGCAGAGAAGAGCCATTCGAACACCTTGCGGAGGGTCCTCTCCAGCTTCAATCAAAGAAGGGCAGTGTAAGGCAAACCACGCCATTAAGTAAGTGTATGGCAGGCCCACCCTAGGATTAGGTCCATCACAAGGCAGGATGGCACTCTTCCCACGCCTCGTCGCCGGTGGCCTGCAGAAAGCCTCCGTTAATGCGCGAAGGCCTCTTTGAATACAGCACACCATGGCCGGAAGGAGACCCAGACGGTGGCCATGGACCAAGCGAACGGCAAGCAGTAAAACATTCGGGTGGACGATGTCACCGAGGAGGATGGCACTACGCATTTCTTCAACCAGACGGTTAAGAAACCGGCCAACAGTGCCTTCCGGGACATCGACTGACAAGCCTGATGGTGAAAGCTCCGAAGGACATCACCCTTCTTATAGGGACCATCGTCTTCTGTTATGACAATATCCCTTTGGAGGCATACCTCCATCCGTTCAAAATGTCGCCATCTGCGACTCCATAATGAGCTGCCTCAGGAGCATTCTTCATATCTGGGAATAGGTAACTCGCCCAGTTTTTCAAGCTCTTCGAGCTACCCTTGTTGCCACCATGGATGCTAGAACAAATGTGCAAATGGCACATTAACTCCCAATAAGTCTCAAATAAAGCAGGCTCCTGCTTCTACAGAAGAGCCAACTCTGTCTCGCATGGAAAGTACTCTTCATACGGGAGAGACCCGAAGGGCAGGGCAGAGATTTCCCTCATCTCGTGTAAGGTCATGCCCAACTCGCCAACCGGGGTGAAGAAGGTCCCCGAAGCTGGGCAATACAACTGAAGGATGGCGTAGAAGCACGCCACCTTCATATCAATGCCGTAGCAGGTTGCCCTTACGGCCTCATAGAGGTTCAACCTCTCCAAGTCCTCCTCGAAGTGAGCGAGGATATAGTTGGTTAGGTCCGCCCACCATGTCATTGGGGGGTGAACCCAACCAGGAGTCTTGAAGTCAGTGGCAGGATAGTTCCCGTCAACTGCGCAGAACTGGGTGCCAAAAGTCTGCGCCATAGCCGGATTCTCTCCTACCGGAAGCTCCCGCGACACGTTTTCAGGATATAGGCCTATTATGTTGTGAGGAGGGCCCGCCCTTGAAAAACCAGGAGACTGAGATTTTAATCTCCCGACGTGGACAGACTCGACACTTCGGCTCACGCCCCACACCATCTTCCGAGCCTGAATTACACACTCAAAAGAAGACAAAGGAAAGTGCCGCTTGTTAGACGGAAGATAAAACTTCTCGCCATCCAACTCGAAGATCCATTGTCCCTCGCCTGCCTGCAATTGGCGATCAGGATCAGACGCGGCATCTCCGAACATGAAATTGGGCTTTTTATAAGTCCGACGGTCGATGTCTTCGAGAGGAGCGGTGGTTAGAATACTCCTCATGGTGAGCGGATCACCACCATGGATAAGCGTGTCCCGGACGACGGAACTCCGCTCACTAAGAGAGAAGCCTGGCCATAGAATTGAAGGCTGATGCTGCCATCCGCTCGGCTGGTCATCCCAAATAGACTATTCAAGGGACCAGGGGTGTAAGGCACTGCAAGAAAGAAAAGAGAACTATGATTAGTTCATCAGTCAAGCGGACATGGAGATATAAGATTCGCTAAGGCATAGACTCGCCCCGTGAGCAAGGCCAGTAAGGCGACAGCCTCGACAAAGCTTGATCTCGCAGACAAATCTGCATTTTGCAGAAAACGTCTAAGTACCAACTTCGCTTAAGCGAGAAGTGGTATAGCCCTAAGGGCTGACGTCATCAAGAGGGTGTTATGGTCAAGAGTCATCCTTCGTGGCCATGACTGAAGGGACAGACCCGAGTCCTGTTCCTCAAACAGGACGAAGACAGCCCAAGTAATGGCTTCGTACGGAAGCCTAAAGAAGAACTATTCAGTTCTTAATTCCCTGTACAAGGAAGATAGGAAAATTCAGGGAAACGAGTTCCCTAACGAGAACAAACCATATTCCGTCGTCCTGATAAGCAAATATTGGCTTTAAAAGAGAAAGACCACAGTCTCTAATTAGGAGAGAAAGTCTCTTACCGGCGATTGGTCGCTCGATGACCGAAGGAGGAGGAGGACCCTCCGTTGCAGAAGTCGCCACTTCTTTCCCCGCTCGTCTTTTGGGCGCCATTGAAGAGCTACAAGAGTTCTCAAAGCTCTCTGAATGAAGAAGGAAGAGGAAGAGGGAAAGTCAAGAAATTTCTCTGAAAAAGGAGATCTTTTCCTGTTCAGCCCGATCGGGCTTTTATAGGCCAATCAGCGCCTGAAACGAGGCCTCGAAAAGGGCGTACGCCGCCGTTTCGAATTAATTCGAAACGCCACCCGAAGCGCCTCCCCGAGAAGCGCTGCTTCGATCCCACTAAGGGTTAACTTCGCCCTGGCTTAAAATACGGGCTTCGCGCAATCCTTCAGGGACTTCGCCGGAAGGCTTATCTTAGCCCCCTAAAAAGGCTCTGTTCGCGGGACATGCCAGTTTCGCGAAGTTCATTTAAAGAAGGGACTATGTCCTTAACTCCGCATACAGTTTAGCTCCGCTATAGCCAAATTTTCAATGAAAGCAAGCAAAGATCTGATAATCAAGAGATGAACTTTCATTGATTTAAAAGGAAGAGTACATTGATATTACATCAAAGTTGTGTTTCATACAACACACCCAGTTACTTAACAAGGTCATTTGCGCAAAAGGCATACAAGTGGTTTTATCCGCTTCTAAGTCGAACCGACTAGACAAAGAAAGCCTTCCTCCTGCACAAGGCCGTAATCAGTGGTGCCGCAAGGACACGGTCATTATTCTCCACAAAAAATGGCAGATATTGCCAGGCCATTTTTGTTGAAGCCTGGCAATAAAAACCTATCGCCGCCAACACGATAGATCATGTATAATGGGAATTGGCAGTGATACCAGTGATCTAACGGGTGTAATGCCCGCTTTCCCGAAGTGGATCGCCCCCAAAGGCCACCAAAGTTGAAAGTCAGCAATGATGCCGGCGATCCCACAGCGACGCCCACTATCAAAAGCGGCAGCTAGCCTTACCTCAGAACGAATCACCTCGGATAAAAGGCTGCCAACAGCCTCTGGGACACGCACCCGCTGCCCCAAATTGTTCCTCCTGCTTAAAAGTAAAGCTTCAACCGGGAAAGCATAAGGCAATTTTATGTTCCTTCCATCAAGTCACAAGATTGGGGAACATAGCCCACTGCAAGGCAAATCAGAACAGATTAGCAACTAAGCACAGGAGAGGCTACAAAAGAATTAAGCCAAATCTTTTGGGTCGAAGCGATCCAGTTTCAGTAAAGCAGAGGGTAAGCCTCGCTTGCACAGTGATGATGGGCTAGCTCAGCAAACGCCAAGTCCTAGCCTCGCCTATATGGCTAAGCCAGACTGATCCTATGGGACACAGTCTTAGCTTCACCTATATGGCAAGACTGGCTCAACCTCGAAGATACCAAGTCCCAAGTTCTGCCTGTGCAGCAGACTTAACATGCAGTGATCTTTTTCTGATCAAGTCAAGATGATAGCTTCACTGGGAAGCTATGCCAAAATCCTTCTCTGTAGATCAGTTAAATGGAGAACAAGGGAAGCTAATCCCTGAAGCAGCTGCTAAAGATGAATCAAGGGAGATGAATTCCCTAAAATCGGTGAAGTCGTTGAACGATCAAGACTTACCAGTCCTTGGCTGGATAATGACCAGAGTGGGCATTCCCACTAATTCAGAGATCTGAGTATCTCTCTAAACCAAGAGAAGAGAAGAGAGGCAAAGCACTTCTCTTCAGAGGACTTCAAGTGTCCTATTTATAGGCCTCATGGCCTGAGCGCTGCCGCCTCAAGCGTGGAAGCATGAGCGCATTTAAGGCATTTACTGCGCCTTGAGAATAGGGACGGTTTCCCTTAGAACCATGAGAAGGGAGAAAACGTCTCCCTCATAAAAGGCACTTATAGCGCCTTGAAGAAAGGGAATATCCTCCCTTGGAACGTGCAAATCGGAGAATATCTTCCCCGGTCAGCGCAAGAGAAGGAGAAAATCTTCCTTGAAAATCGACCCACGGCAGTTGATCTCGGGAAAGCGACATGCGCTCCCAAGCAAACATATCTTCGAAGGCCCAGACGCAGGGCTACTCGCATGCGGAGCTACCCGCACGCGAATCTACATGATTCCTTGGCGAATCTACATCCCAAAGCAGGATTTAATGCGAAGCTAAACTCAACCATCATGGCGACATTCATACTCCACACACCACCGATCAAAACAGTTCAAAGTGTTTCAAAGTCTGAGCCATTGCAGACTTTCGAAAACTTTGAAGGGGGTCTTGTTGACACTTAAAAAAGACAAGATTCTCATTGGTCCGAACAATGTCCAAACTTGTTGACATTTACAAAAGACAAGTGACAGACAAGCTGAAGATCAGTTTTCACCCATCTCCGAGGGACAAGGAAGCAACTTGGACTCCACTAATCCAGCAAGCAGACAGTGAACCCAGATTGTTTCTAAACAGACCTCAGCAGGTCTAAGATGCTAACACTTAGCATCACACGAGCCCAAAGGGATAGCCTCGCTTGAGAGGCTAATATCACCCGACTTCGCCTCGAAGACATCCAAAGCCTCGCCAGGAAGCTAACTCGCAACTTCGCCACGGAGGACTCCAGCTCCGCCAAAGGTTTCTTTCGGACTTCGCCAGAAACCGTCTCTAGCTCCGCTGTGAGTTCAAAGCGGGCATCGCCGCTAGTGGTCTGCTATGGTCAACCTTTGACCAATCAAATCTCCAGATGAAATCGGATCTAATCGGATCAAATCCAATCAAGATCAAATCAGAGATCAAATTTGGCAGTTGATTGCCACAATCTCTTGACTCTTCTAAAAACGAGTAAGAAGATCAGGGAAAATCCTCCAACGATATGGAAAGGATCAAGAAGATCAACCGACCTGCCAATTCTAGCTTCGCAGAAGCTGATCCTAGCCTCGCAGCAAGGCTACTTTCCAGATTTAAACAGATTTGATTCAATTTGTTTTCATATCTTCAAGGGACGATTATACCCTGCTCTCCCTATACATAGCCCACCAGGGGTACAAGGAGGAAGACATACAAGAGGACTCCACAAGCAGAGGCTTCTTCATAACGCACCGTGCGCTCTCGAATTCAGAGACCTTTAGAGAATTGCTTTCTCTAATCAGGGTGTTGATACCCTAACGTCGTCCTTCTTCTCAAGGAATCTCCGGAACCAGGCGAGAAGGAATTCCTTATTGAAGGCGATTTTGAGAAGCAGCAAGAGGGTTCTACCAACCTTCTGTTCTCTGATTCCCCGAACCAGGCGAGAAGGGAATCTCATCGCTCGCATCGTCAAAGGGACAAAGTGGTCGCGCGCTGACTAGACTCCTATCGGCACACTTCTCCAGAATCTCTGAGGAGATCTACTTGTAATCTTTTTAAGAATACTTGTAATTTAGCTCCTCAAACTCTTTTTTGTAAGTTCCCCCTTTGCAAACATAATGGAAAACAGTGGGAATTAGGTCCACTTGTAAAGAGCATTAATAAGCTCGATGTTAATAACACCGCCAATGATGTAGGCAGGTGGTATATTAATGAAGATTTAAATTTGACTTACTTTTCTGTGCTCGCTTCTGATTCAGTGTCATCAGACACTAGTACCGAAGTGGATAATGACCCCTGATCGGTAATGGATGCTCTGACATCAATGCATGTACCAATGAAGTCATCCTTCGAAATGTACCAAGATGTCGGTGATGCGCAAGAATCAGTATTCATGGTCCCAGCAAGACGCAAAGGCCAAAAACTAATCCTTTTCATACAAATCAAGTCTGAGTTGATGTCTCGTGAAGAGTCAGAAAGCAAGAAAGAACCTCCTCCGTTCACCCATTATGAGCCAAATGTACTCAGAATGATGGAAAGCATGGGGTATAGTCTGGCAAACGGTCCTGGGTTGAACTTCGGCAAAGGAAAGAGAACCCTACTCTGGTCTTTCGTTCCGAAAGGGAAAACCCCTGATTATTACCATCGAACTCGCAGGGGTTTGGTTATGTGTCAACCCCAATTCCATCATCCTCTGAGTCTGAAAAGTTACTAGACCATAACTACTCTTCTGGTACGTCATCGTGGGAGTCGGATGTTAGTATTGGCAACCTCTTTGGAGAACTTTTAGTATATATGGTTTAAGCAAGCCACCTGGAAGACAGAGATGAAGAGATGATCCAGTCTGATATAGATCCTTAGATCAAACAACTAAATACTTTCTGGATACTCGCTTTGAACAGCGCGAGCCTGGGCTTGATCCTCGAGTGGCTATGCATCGCCTTAACATTAATTCAGACGTGAAACCAGTCAAACAACAGCAGCGACGGTTTCGCCCAGAAATAATGGAAGCAATCCAGTCAGAAGTCAAAAAACTCATAGACTCTGGCTTTATTAGGGAAGAGCAACATCCTGATTGGGTAGCCAATATCGTCCTCGTTACCAAAAAGAACGAAAAGATCTGGATTTGCATTGATTTTCGTGATCAAAATGAGGTCTGTCCCAAAGACGAATTTTCTCTCCCAATCACGGACGTCATGATTGACAATACGTGCGGGTTTGAGCGAATGTCATTCATGGAAGGATTCTCAGAGTATAATCAAATCAAAATGTATCCTAATGAAGAAAAATATACTTCTTTTCAGGACACCATTGGGGGTATACTGCTATACTGTCATGCCCTTCGGACTGAAGAATACGGGGGTCACATATCAGAGAGCTATGAATGTAATTTTCTACGAGCACATGCGTAAAACAGTAGATTGCTATGTTGACGACATTGCAGTGAAAAGCCGCACCAAAGGTGATCACATAGCGATCTGAAGACAATCTTTGAAATCAGCGGGCACATCAGTTGAAGATGAACCACACCAAATCCTTCCTGGGGTGGCCAGCGACAAATTCCTAGGGTTTGTGGTAACTTTCTAAGGGATTCATTTAGACCCCGGAAAAGTTCGCGCTATCCAGGAGATGCAACCTCCAAGGAACCTCAGGGAGCTTAGGGGATTGCAAGGGCAACTGGCATACATCTGAAGGTTTATCTCAAATCTCTCTGGAAGATGCGAACCCTTTACCAAATTGATGAAAAAGGGTGTCTCATTCATCTTAGATGATACTTGCCAACAAGCATTCGAGGAAATCAAACGATACCTTACGCAACCACCAGTCCTTACAGCTCCGATGTCTGGAAAACCTTCCTGATATATGTTCGAGCGATGGATCATTCTTTAGGAGCTTTGCTAGCCCAGAATAATGATCAGGGACATGAGCAAGTAATCTACTATCTGAGTAGGACTATGATCGGAGCCGAGCATCGGTACAACCCGATCGAAAAGGAATGTTTGGCATTGGTATTCGCTGTTCAGAAAATACGACATTACTTGGTGGGCCAGACTATAAACGTCATATCAAGGGTTAACCCTTTGAGGTTACTCATGATGAAGCTACCATCACTAAACGGTCGACTGCAAAATGGGCCTACTACTATCCCAATATGAAATGCGCTTTTTATCACAAAAAGCCGTGAAGGGACAAGTGGTGGCAGATTTCCTGGCTGAGCATCCAGATCCGAGGACAACCAAACTTTACGAGGATCTCCCAGACGAAGTCGCTGAAGTTTGTTTGACCCAGACATCTTTTGAAAGACAAGTGTGGCAACTCTTCTTCGATGGTGCATCGAGAACAGGTCCGCAAGGGCATGTAATAGCCGGAGTAGGGATAGTACTCGTCTCCCCCACAGAACTATGTGATTCCTCGAGCTTTCTCATTAACCGAGCCTTGCTCTAAGAATGTGCAGAATGCAATGCCCTCTTAATTGGAATGCAAATCGTCGATGAGATTGGCGTTAAAATCTTGAGGCATATGGTGACTCTAAACTCATCGTTAACCAAGTTCGCGGGGAGTACGAAGTCAGACATGAAGACTTAATACCCTATTACTAGGCAACTATCTCTATGGCCAACGGACGCCAGCAAAATGCGCATGCAGATGCACTGGCATCTCTTGCTGCCTCTTTAGCCCTTCCAGCTGGAGTAGTAGAGAAAATACTTATCTACAGCCACGACTTGTATTGCCCAAGAATCGCTTTTGAAGATCATCAAAAGCCGACAGAAGGTTGTCAAGTTAAAGAAGCTCTTGAGTCATCAGCCGGTCCAGAGCCTAGGGATGGCGATTCCCTTACATTGACTATGCCTTGTATGACATCCTTCCTGATGATCCCCAAGAAGCATCCGCCATTAGAAGGAAAGCCCCCAAATTCTACTATAATGCGATCACACGAACACTGTATCGCCGATCGCATGACGGGATCTTGCTCCGCTGTCTGTCCGAAAAGAGGCACAAGAGGTACTCAAAGAAGCGCATGACGGCATGTGTGGAGCTCACCAGTCTGGTCTAAAGCTTGGGGATCGACTCCGAAGACTGGGATATTATTGGCCTAAGATGATCCCTGATGCCATCACTTACGCCAAACGATATCACGCCTGCCCAGTCCATGGCGATTTTATCCATCAAGCACCAGGGTATCTTCACTCTATAACTTCTACCTGCCCATTTTAGATGTGGGGGATGGACGTAGTCGGCCCTATAAGCCCACCATCATCCAAAGGACACCGATCATCTTAGCCATAACTGATTACTTCTCTAAATGGGCCGAAGCTATCCCTTTGAGGGAGGTAAAGACATCTGATGTGGTCAAATTCATTAAACATCACGTCATCTACCGTTTTGGTGTGCCACGGCGAATTGTCCATGACAATGGGCCCCAGTTCGTCAGTCAGGCTTTTCAGAGGTTCTGCAACAAGTTCAGGATCCAGAGTGTGTCCTCAACGGCATACTACCCAGCTGCAACGGCCTTGCAGAAGCTTTCAACAAGACTATTGGTAAGCTTCTCAAGAAATTCGTCTCGAAAAGCCAACGTGATTGGGACGACAAATTAGATGAATGCTTATGGGCCTATCGCACGACAGTTCGAACCCCAACGAAAGCTACACCATTCTCTTTGGTATATGGGTGTGAAGCCGTACTTCCATTAGCAATCCAAATTCCATCTCTATGTGTTGCCTTGACAGCAGAGATGACAAATGAGGAGAAACATCAACTATGACTCCAAGAACTGGAGGCTTTAGATGATAAACGTCTGCAAGCCCAACAGCAAATCGAGCTCTATCAAGCTCGAATTACCAGAGCCTTCAATAAGAAAGTTAAGGAGCGGACTTTCAAGAAAGGTGACCTTGTCTTAGCTGTTAGAAGACTTATGGTAATGACACATAAGACAAAAGGAAAATTTCAACCCAAATGGAAAGGACCATTTATAGTGGAGTCGGTCTACTCAAATGGAGCATATCACCTCATAACTTCAGACGACGATACGCTCATGATGCCAATCAACGGCAGATTCTTGAAGAAATACTATCCTTGATAGCACTCTTCCCCCGATCAAGTTAATACTGCACCTCTGATCAAAACTCCAGATCCAAGAAGAGCTTCTTTCCTTTACTAGATCACATCACGGTAGATCAGTGTCAAGCTAATCGAGCACTGGCTGCATCATGATGCATGATGTAAATACTGAGAAAGAAACAAAATGCGAAACTTTGGTTTTAGCTTAGTTAATCTTCTGACTGACATCCGACGCCTCCGACAGCCGAGGATAGAGGAAAATGTTGGCTTTTAAGCCCAACATAAGTCTTCGATAACTCATCATGCTGAGGGGAATAGCATGGCTAGCCCAACTCAAATGGTAGTTGGTAAAGGCATACCAAATCTATTGATAGCTGAGGGTTTGCTAAAAATCCTAGTAAACTTGGTCCCACTCTCTCCTCCAAAATCTCTTACCAATTCTCACCCACAGAATGGTAGGACCACAAAATACCGGTGTTCATCTCCCTAATGAATGAACTGGATTCTGTCACGTTAATATTAAACCTCTAACAGTCCAGTTTACTTTCTACTAAAATCCTCTACCAATTTTTCTTCCATAGAAAGGTAGGTCCACAAATGCAATCATTGCTATGTTAACACTATACCTTTGACAATGAAAAATTTTAATACTCCCCAACGAGTGTAAACTTCACTTGTCTCTCCTCTACATGGAGTTATAAGTCCTTAAATTCTTTTTAAGTTAGCACTATACCTCTGACATTCCAAACTTTACTTGTCAATTCTCATCAATAGAATGACAAATCCTCAAAATTGCTCATACGCAAATTGACAACTGTCAGGTAACATCACACCTCTGACAAATTACTATTAAGTTTAACACTACACCTCAACAGTGATTGAGTTGCTGCTAAGTGATTGGACGGGAAAGGTGTTGTATTGTGGAGTATTATTTGCACACAAAATATATTCAATAAAAAGAGATAAGGTTTAGATTCAACCTCAAGTGCTTTGATCACTCCACAAATGTATTCCAAATGATTAATGTACCCTTTCCTATCTCCGTTATAGCAGGCTATACCGAGTCGATTCTCAGGAAGAGCTTGCGATGGAAGCGTTACGGTTGGTAGTGAAGAAAGAAAACGAAGATTCTTCTTTGTCTTAAAAGAATGAATAAAACATGGAAAAAGAAATGAAAGAATCGGTGGATATGTTCATGATGGAAAATGAAAAAGAATCAAAATAAGATTGGCTTTTGGATTAACACTAAAAGAAAGAAAACTTTGAAGAAGACTTTGAAGATGGAGAAAACCATGACTAGCTAACCTTACTACCTTGCTAAAAACTTACTAAACTCCGTGATGGTGAATGCGTGCCTCATGTTGATTCATCGGCAAAGATTTGTCTTACGTGTTGGTCAAATTACTTTCCCACTTGAATGACGGGTGATCACTCTTGGACTTGTCTTGTAGACTCATAGATGTCATCGGCCTACAAGATAGACTTTCAATAATGGAATCAAAAGAGCGACACTCAAGGGATGCTAAGGAAGAAGATACAACATTCATTAATTGAAGTAAAGAAGTTGTACAACAAATAGCATATGTTTGGTGATCCATCTCCATGTTCCATCAAGGCACTTGTTCTAAAGACAAGGCTCTAAATGAGGCACACATGAATCATATGGAGAATTACAACAAGAGCTTGCCAAGTAATGAAAGTAACCCATCGGAGAAGAGAAGACCATACAACTTGCAAGATTAAAGATAGCAATCACCCATGAGTTAGTAGTTAGCAAGGTAGTGGTTTAGCTAGTCATGTAAGAAAAGTTAGCTACTAGCCATTACAAGAAAAGAAAAGCAAAGCATGAATTAAATTGCAAGTAAAGTAAAGCTAGAAGTAAAGAAAGCAAGTATACAAGAAAATGCTCAGTAGAGAAGAAGAGAATGGATCAATCCTTGCTTCACAAGTTGTCACACCTTGGTATACACAAGCTTTCTCTCTCTTACAACTCTCTTTTGCAGAATTTCTAGGGAGGAAGAAGACTAAGAGAAGTAAAACCTAGAGAAAAATCAAAATACAATATCTACCCTATTCTCTCCTCTCTCCTTCCACACTTTTTGCGAAGGCCCTGGTGCAGTATTTATAGCCTCAGAGAGAAGGCTCCAGAAGATGAGACAGCTGGCAGAATCTGGGGCTCAACGGCCCAGATCTGCCGCAGAGGCGCGGCAGCTTGCGGCCGTTTCAAGTCCGTTGGCCAACAGCTTTCTGTTGTGAAGTTGTTACAAGTTTGTTAGCCACGTGGACCTTCTGGAATCTTGAGTAGCGCGTAGAATTCTCCAGATCCTGGGCTCAAATTTGGGCTCTCTTTGGGCTTTTGAATTAATCTCTTTTAATTATTGCTAATTAAAGAGATTTTGGGCTTTTTCTCATTTCAGATGTGGACCTGCAAAAATAGAGAGAAGATGATCAAAAATCATATTTTTATTGATAATATGCATGGTATGAAAGCGGTAAAATATGCAAATATGTATAACAATCACACCCCCATACCTAGCTTTTGCTCGTCCTCGAGCAAAAAAGAAAGAAAAGAAAGAAAAAGAAAATCCTAACTAGTTTATTACACCACTTTCGTAGGTGACACGATTGCACTGAGCACGTGCAACAAGCCGTTAAACCTCTAGGTTACCCTAGAGGAGGAGTGTTGTCTCCTGAGGGTTTTCAGCGGATTACACCACAAAATCCATAAAGAAAAATAAAAAGAGTTAGTGAAAATTTTTATCCATATTTTAAAGATTCTAACTTGAGCTTTAGGTTTCAGGTTACCCTAAGCTTGTCATTCCTCTTATAAGCGTCTATTTGGAGTTTTGTTTTCAATTTAGGTTAAGATTTTAGGGAAAAGATCAAAAATCGGATTTTGCATCAATCCTAGGATATATACAGCTATAAATATGAAGGATCTTTCTTAGACTAAGTTCATTTATTTACTTATATATAATATATATTTTTTTTCTTTTTTTATTTATATATACAATGTTTATTTATTTACATTCCTTAGCATCCTTAGGCTTTCTAGTTTACCCTTGTAACGAGTCTCTTACCGATGACTCCCAAACCAGACGGTCTTAGGGCACCAGATGAGAAAACATCCCTCGGTTCGATGACTCAAGTAAACTAGCCACGAAGGAATTTAAGGACTTAACCACCTTTAGGCGTGATCGACAATGCTTCTTGAGGCACGACTAACCAGCTTAATCAGTGGCTAAGTATTTATTATTTATTTATATACAATTTTTTTCTATATATATATATATATATATATATATTATATATATATATGTAAATAAAGTCACAAAGTCTTTGATTAATCCTTCAATATGTTTAATGTATATATCCTAAAGAAAGAATTAAAATCTAGTAATTTTTCTTAACCTTTATTACTTAACCTAAAAATCCAACTAAACTCCTCTTTTCAACTTATAATTAGAAATCTTAGTTAAGAGCTTCCTTAATCCCTAAATTTCAAGTTTGATTCTTAAACATGGATCAAGAATTTCCTTTTTTTTTTAATTTTTCTAAAGAAAAAGTAAATCTAAAAGAAAGTAGAAAATCTATAAGAAACGTAAAATCTAAAAGAAAATAAAAGGCCTAAAAAGAAATGAAAATCCTAAAAATAAAAAGCCTAAAAGAAAATGAAAAATCCTATGTTAGAAGCTACCCCCCATACCTATCTCATGCATTGTCCCCAATGTATGCAAGATAAAAAGATGCATGAAATAGGTAAAAGGTACAACACTACTCCCTCTGTCGCTTTGGACCCGCAGTGGTGCTAGGTCCAGCCGACTGTGATCTCCTCAACGCTGCCTCCATACTATCTAACCGAGAGGATTGCTCCTCTACCTTCTTCCTCAGCCTCACTTGTCCCCTAAAGATTTTCTTCATGCCCTTCCAGATGGAAGACATGAAAGCTCGTGACTCTGCTGGGGATCATGCCTCCAAAACTCAGGTTCATCTTCTTCCTCAAGACTCTCCTCAGAGGAGGACTCTATCGGTACATCCTCGGGCTGGACAGTAGGAGTCCAAACGCGTACAAACAACTATTATACGAACTGGTAGGTCTCTCAGGTGCAACAAACACTCGGTCGAATGAATCAAAGACATCGTCTGGTAGGAAAGTCCTACATAGACGTGTAATCAGATAGGATAGGAGTATTTGGCACCCCTAGTGCGTGAGGAATTGGCTATGAGTGCGTGGAAGATGACCTTATTCAAACAAACTGTGTGTTGACGAGTCATTAAATCATGTATAATTTGCAACACAGGTCTGTTAAATGTGGAGGTGTGGTCTAGCCCTAAAATATTGCGTTGGATCCAACGTCCAACGCAGTGAATATTTCTAAACGTGGTGCTAGCCTTCAGCCCACGATCCTGCTCAGTACAACGAGCCCCCATAACAGTCATATACTCAATCAATGGGAGAGGCTCGCTGTGTTGTGTGATGGTTGGAACAGTAGTGACTTCCTCAAGAAGAGGAAGCGTGACAAGTAAGTCTCCCGTGGGCATGTGTACAGTAAACTGATACGTTTGTGGATCTATCGATGCTTGGTCAATGTGAGTGTAAAAACATTGTCACCAAATCGGGACAATAAAAGGCATCAGTCTCAGAGTTGTCATACACTAACGTATACCAATTCCAAGCCCTAATTCTCTCTAGAAACACATACCCATATCCATTTGCATCACTCAATATTTTTCCAAAGTCTCTCTCAATGAAAATAGATGGTGCCATGATATGAATTAAAAACAAAGCAATAAAAAGAAGAGATCTGAATTCGAAACGCCCCCAGAATTCGTGGGGGGAAAAGTTCGATCTCTGCAGTGGGTACAGGAGAGTCTGAATGAAGGTGTAGCACCAGATCGGCTGGAAGTGCGTGAGATCGACTAGTGTAGAACTTGACGGCACCCAGGAAGCTTCAGAAAAGCCGCAGAATCTCGGCAAACGTCGCAGGAACGCGGCACAACAAAGAGAGCTGAGGAGAGGAAAAGTTGCAGAGTGCGGCGCTCTGGAAGAGAGTTGTAGATCTGAGATGATTTTTCTTGTGAGGAAGAAGGGTCGGGCAGAGTAAGTATTTATAGGAGGGAAAACCAAAAGATTTCCACTTCTATCCCTAGGTCAAAAGGAATTTTACCAACTTTGGAATTTGTAGTTTTGAAAAGAGAGTTTGACTCTTGGAAGTTGTAGTGACCTAGGACTTTGGAATTTTTGAAAGAAGGAGTTTGAAGAAACCTAGGAACTTCAAATTGGTGGAACTCTTGTTAGAAATCCCTCATTTTTTTTATTTTTATTATTATTATTTATTTACAAAATTATAAAAGAAAGAAAAAATATTTACAAAGATTACGTACAAGTGGGTTCACTGCCTGGGCTATCTTTGGCCGTTTCCCTCTGGCCCGTTTCTCGTCATTCCAGTGTGTTCTCTTTCACGGTTTTAATTGGGAAACATGTCGCATTATATTCTTAACCCTCGGCATTTCCAGTTTCAATTCATTGTTGTCCATCCATATCTCACCATTTTGTTCACTCAAGAATTCCTCCTCACCACCTTTTTTATTCAGCACATCTTTTTGTCCATTATTCAGAAATTCAAGCTCATCTCCAAATAATTCTTCGAAACTCATGTCAACATCCTCTTTCAAAAGTGTACAATCAGCTAACCTATCCCGAGTGGACTCATCTAGACACATGATCTCATCAGCAAACAGGTCTTCAAAGGATATATCAATCGGAGGTTCAGATACAGTCAGAGTTGGCTCGTGAAAGTTAAAATATCCAAATCAACTTTTCCCTTTTGAAAGGGTACTCGGATAAGAGAATCACTAGATTGTGACTCATCTTTGGATCTTCACCTTCTTCCTCACAATTGTTACTAATGAAGCTAACCTCAAATGTTTGATCTTTGTTTTACGAGGTTGTGTGTGGAAGACATTGTGTTCATGAGTCATGTTACAAAAGGTTAACCTCATTGATCCATTCTGGCAATTAATGATGGCATTGCAGTAGCCAGGAATGGTCGTCCCAAATGACAGGAATTTGAGCCCTTTGATTGGAATTTGACACAGGTTTTGTTTCAAGGACTACAAAGTCAACAGGATAAATGAATTCCCCAACTTTGACAAGGACATCGTGAATTTCCCCCTGGGGTCTAGTGACAGAGCGATCAGCCAATGGATAGTTATTTGGGTAGGACAGAGATCACCTAACCCTAATTGTTGGTACACAGAGAAAGCAGGAGATTGATGCTGGCCCCCAAATCAAGAAGTGCCCTATTAATGGTAGTCTGTCCTATGATGCATGAAATGGTGGGGCTCCCTGGGTCTTTGTATTTAACAGGAATTGGACCATTAAGCAGCTCGTTGATGGATGATGCTAGGAGACTTTTTAGGGACTTGTGTTTTCCTCTTCTTGGTGCACATTTCCTTAATAATTTAGCATATGATGGCACTTGTTGTATGGCATCAAGAAGAGGGACATTGATTTGGACCTTATTGAACATTTCTTTTATCTTCTCCATGTGAGCATTTGTCTTGGGATTCTTAAGCCTATTTGGAAATGGTACAACAGGCTTATAGGGTTGCTCATCTACCTTTTCTTTACCCTTGACTTTTGAAGTGGATGGCTCTGTACTAGAAGATGGTTTGTCAGAAGTTGGTTGCATTGGGACAGGAGGTGTTGGCTTTGGTGCTGGATGAGATGATTGACTAGAACCTTATTATCAACTTATTTACCAGATCTCAGGGTATGAATAGCATGACATTGACTGGGTCCTAAATCTTCCACTTCATTCAAAGGAAAGTGATGTTTGGGATTTGGCACTGGCTGGCTTGGAAGCATACCTTTTTGTCTCTCATTAGCCAATTGCCCTAATTGGACCTGAATTCTATCCATATCCTGTTGATGATGGTTCATCATTGAAGCTTGGTTCTTAGTTAAGGATTCTATCATTTTCATCAACTCTGATATTTATCATCTGAATTGTTCTGGGGTGGATGTTGATGATGTGGAGATTGGGATTGGTAGTGTTGGGGGTTGGATAAGATTGTGATTGTGGTGGACCTTGAGATGGACGAAAAATTGGTGCATTATGATTGAAACTGGATGGGTGAGACTGAGCATTATATGGATGTGGAAGTGGTGGTCTATGATGCTCAGGACCAGACTGACTCCATGAAAATTTTGGATGGTTCTGCCATCCCGAATTGTAGTGTTGGAGTAGGGGGTCTGGTAAAAGCTGCATTCATGTTCTCCTGATAAGATGGGCTGATACAAAGGACACTCCTCAAAGACATGGTTAGGTCATGACAGTAGGTGCAACCCGGTTTGATGACAGGTAATGGGTTGACATGATTGACAACAGAATTTCCCTTTGACTCAAGCAGTTCTATCCTCTTCATCAATTGTGTGATCTTGGCTTCTGCAGCTATAGAGGATTCTATGGAGTGTGTACCAGTTCTGGAAGTGGGGGGAGTGGGTTATCAGGGCATGACTCCCACTGAATGGTTTTCTCAGCGAGGGTTCAAAGAGATCCCACCCCTGATGCTCATCTTTCTTCAAAAATTCCCCTTGGCACATGGATTCAAGGAGGGTTTTGTTTGGTAATCTAGACCGTCATAGATAATCTGGCACAGATGCCATTTCTCTATGCCGTGTTGAGGACATAAGGCTAGAAGGTCTTTGAAACGCTCAAGATACTTCCAGAAAGAAAGGTTCATTATGTTCCTGCTTGAATTGCATTATATTCTTCTCATGAGGGCTGTTTTGTGGATAGGATAGAATTTCTTACGAAAGACCTTACAAAATCATCCCAAGAAGATATGGAACTGATGGGAAGATTGTAAAGCCATTTCTTAGCTAAATCCTTAAGTGCAAACGGTATGAACCGTAACCTGACAGCATCCTCGGTCAGTTGGGAAATTCTCATCATTTGGCATACCTCTTCAAACTCACGAATAAAGAGGTACGCGTCCTCAGACTCAAGACCATGGAATCGGGGAAGTGTATTAATGAATTGCGGTTTCAGCTCGAAGTGATTTCCATTAGATTCGGGAGAAAGAATGCAAGATGGAAGGGAGGTGCGAATCGGATAAAATTGATCTTGAAGTGAGACGTTGTTTTCCATAATGTCAAGTGGTTATGTAAGTGCAAGTGTAGAAAGTCTAACAAATCTTGCAGAATTTGGATCACGAAACCACTCTCGCATATACAATTACAAAAACGTGCACCGATCACACCAGCGAAAAAGAAAAATGAAAATAACAAACAATAAAAGAAAAATCAATCCAAGCTTCTAGGATTCCTGGACCTAGACGACTCCTAACTGATTAGATCGTCCACAGGAGGTTTAGTGTAGATTTTGACTATAAGCTAATCAGCCGGAAGGGCAAGGTTGGTGAGAGGTTTTCCGTCAGAGACGTTCCTTAATTAAGTAACCAGCAACCTTCGGGCTTTCGGCCCTCAATCCTTTCCTAAACACTGATTTTACAAAAGTCAATTTCTAACACTTTTTCCCCTTAGGATAATCTCCTAAGTGAGTCCGAGATGTCCCTAGGGCCAACGTCTAGCAAATTTATTTAGAAGCTTAGGATTGTGAGTGCTTGGGAAAATAATTGTGGGCTAAGGAAAGGTGATAAAATCCCCACCTTATCTTATTTATAGGTTATGCCCTTAGAATTGATTTGTGCAAGTGTACGATATAAACAAACAAGGTTCACTCAAAGCGTATTTAAATCAAACAAAGAGTGAGTCCTAGTCAATATGCAATGCGTACGTACCTTGCCTCCAGCACTCTTTAACAGTAATAGTAAAGGAATTGAAAGACACGTGCCTAGAGATGCAAATGTCCTAAACAATTTTTTAACTTTGCAACAAATTTTTACTGTTGATTATTAGCAGGAATAGGGTAAAGCATACAGGAAATTAAGTACTGCAGCAGATGTATTTTGCAGAACCAGAAGCCCTGCAGAAAATTTGGTCAGTAGTCACTCAGGATTGCCGCAAATCTGCGGCCAGGGCCGAGATTCTGCGGCAAAGCGGAGGGATCCTGGTCTCTGCTTTCTAGAGCAGAGGCCCAGGTCCACTTATATGTCATGCAATGCAAAGTTTCCTGTTTCTTCAACCTGTTACCTGCAACAGAGAAGAAGATTCGTTTAGTTCTTCACTTAAACAAAAAAAAATCGTTGCTCTCCCCGGCAACGGCGCCAAAAGTTTGATTGGACGGGAAAGGTGTTGTATTGTGGAGTATAATTTGCACACAAAATATATTCAATAAAAAGAGATAAGGTTTAGATCACACCTCAAGTGCTTTGATCACTCCACAAATGTATTCCAAATGATTAATGTACCCTTTCCTATCTCCGTTATAGCATGGGCTATACCGAGTCGATTCTCAGGGAGAGCTTGCGATGGAAGCGTTACGGTTGGTAGTGAAGATAGAAAACGAAGATTCTTCTTTGTCTTAAAAGAATAAAAATGAATGAAAAAAGAAGTAAAAGAATTGGTGGATTTGTTCATGATGGAAAATGAAAAGAAATCAAAAGAGATTTGCTTGGAAATAAAACTAAAAGAATGAAAACTTTGTAGAAGACTTGAAGATGGAAAAAAAATCATGACTAGCTAACCTTACTACCTTACTAAAAACTTACTAAACTCCGTGATGGTGAATGCGTGCCTCATGTTGATTCATCGGCAAAGATTTGTCTTGCGTGTTGGTCTAATTACTTCCCACTTGAATGACGGGTGATCACTCTTGGACTTGTCTTGTAGACTCATAGATGTCATCGGCCTACAAGATAGACTTTCAATAATGGAATCAAAAGAGCGACACTCAAGGGATGCTAAGGAAGAAGATACAACATTCATTAATGAAGTAAAGAAGTTGTACAACAAATAGCATATGTTTGGTGATCCATCTCCATGTTCCATCAAGGCACTTGTTCTAAAGACAAGGCTCTAAATGAGGCACAATGAATCATATGGAGAATTACAACAAGAGCTTGCCAAGTAATGAAAGTAACCCATCGGAGAAGAGAAGACCATACAACTTGCAAGATTAAAGATAGCAATCACCCATGAGTTAGTAGTTAGCAAGGTTAGTGGTTTAGCTAGTCATGTAAGAAAAGTTAGCTACTAGCCATTACAAGAAAGAAAAGCAAAGCATGAATTAAATTGCAAGTAAAGTAAAGGTAGAAGTAAAGAAAGCAAGTAATACTAGAAAATGCTCAAGTAGAGAAGAAGAGAATGGATCAATCCTTACTTCACAAGCTATCACACCTTGGTATACACAAGCTTTCTCTCTCTCTTACAACTCTCTTTTGCAGAATTTCTAGGGAGGAAGAAGACTAAGAGAAGTAAAACCTAGAGAAAAATCAAAATACAATATCTACCCTATTCTCTCTCTCTCCTTCCACACTTTTTGCGAAGGCCCAGGTGCAGTATTTTATAGCCTCAGAGAGAAGGCTCCAGAAGATGAGACAGCTGCAGAATCTGGGGCTCAACAGGCCCCAGATCTGCCGCAGAGGCGCGGCAGCTTGCGGCCGTTTCAAGTCCGTTGGCCAACAGCTTTCTGTTGTGAAGTTGTTACAAGTTTGTTAGCCACGTGGACCTTCTGAAATCTTGAGTTAGCGCGTAGAATTCTCCAGATCCTGGGCTCAAATTTGGGCTCTCTTTTGGGCTTTTGAATTAATCTCTTTTAATTATTGCTAATTAAAGAGATTTTGGGCTTTTTCTCATTTCAGATGTGGACCTGCAAAAATAGAGAGAAGATGATCAAAAATCATATTTTTTATTGATAATATGCATGGTATGGAAGCGGTAAAATATGCAAATATGTATAACAATCACTAAGTTCAATATTAAACCTCTGACAATTACTTTTCCTCAGGCTTCCATATCGAAGCTGATGAGCGATACTAAGTTTAACATCACACCTCTAGTGTCCAGTTCATTGCTAAATTCGACAATACACTTATGGCCATGACTTTCCCTCGGACTTCCTTGTCGAAGTCGAGATGACCAATGCCAAGTTCAAAATTACACCTCTAGCATTACCCTCACTGCCTGGTTTAACATTACACCTATGACAGTGACGCTTCAGTTTTTCCTGAATAAAGCTGAAACACTCTTGAGTCAAGTTAATATCACACTGACTCACATCCTTGTCAAGTTAATATCACACTTCTGGCAAGATTTAATTCAACTCGTTAAGTTAATATCACACCTCTAAAGGTAAAGTTCTCCTAGATCCCCCGCGAGTCTAGTCGCACTTGTTATTCTTGTCAATAGAAAATAAATCCACTAAAAAATATTGTTAGGTTAACATTACATCTCTAACAGTGTTTTCATTAAATCCCCAGCTGAGTTTTAGTCAAGTTAATGATGCAAACTCATTTGTAATCCTCCGTGGGAGTACAAATTTCACTTGTCATTCTTATTTATAAATTGGCAGGTCCACAAGAACTATCCTACTCCTGTCAAGCTAATATCACACCTCTGACAGCATTCTTGAATTCCTAAAATAGGATTTTTCTCCAAACTTTGACTCATTAGATTATTATCACATTTTAACAAGTCAAAGGTCCTCACTTCTATTTGTCTGATTTTCAATGTAACAAAGGAATCCAAGACAATATAAGAAGACAAGAAAAGTATCACTCTTATTTATATTCAAACATATGAAAGTGGTATGAGACGCTCTCTTATACAATAGATTGAGTGTTACGATAAAGAGTACAAAAAGTTCCTCTCTCTCAGTTAAAGGTTGCACTCACTCCTTGAAGCATTTCCACTACTCCAAATACAAGATGTTTGGAAGAGCGCCAAAGAAAGACTAATAATGTGGAGACGATCCGATGCTAATTACACCATGATGCATGATGTAAACATTGAAGAATCATTGCTGATTGAGAACAATGGTGTTTCTCGAGGTCGAAATGCAGAAGAATATTCTGATTCCACCCGACCAACTTGTGTAAGCCATGATCCTTCGTTAATAAACCTCCACCACCAGAAGTCATCTAATGAGCATGGGCTTTTCGTCGATGTCACTTCTGGGGTAAGATTGGTGAAGAGAGGATCCGAGTCCTTATAGGTGACGTCCTCTTTCCTGTGACCTGCAAGAGGACCATACCCACCACCATACCCACTGTGACCATGACAAACCTGGAGGCACTGCCGGTGCATCATGTCCAATAATGTAACGGTCCCAGCTCTAATAGGCAAGATTAGATCCATAACACGTATTTATTCTCAAATCTTTTCTTTAATTCAACATCTAGAAAATTTCGGCAGCACTTCCTCTAATATTTTTACTTTTGCCACATACAAAATATCCAATTTCGGCTCCAAGGCCTACTTAAATCCACAAAGCATTTCGGTCATATGACCTACTTATACAAAAATAAAGAATATCTCCAAAATATATTTATGCCATATATTCATCTTGCAAACCATCAAGGCATCCATAATCCACAAGGTTCTACCAACATGATTACAATACTTTACTTTACCAACTTCCAGGTACACAGGTTCTAATTAAAACTATTACAAAAATTACATACGATAGTAGCATCATAGCACCCTCAACTAGGTAATGCTAACATAAAACATAATTACAAGCACATAGTGACAAATAAGAGTTTATGAAAAACATAAGACATCCCGCTCATGACTAATTTGTGCTATATTACGCCCTTACCTTTATCCAAACCTGAAAGAGAAGACAAAGAAAGGGATGAGCTCGACGGCTCAGCGAGTAAATTTCATAAACACTTTATAAATGATAACAACATGATATAATACCACAACATACTTTATGGAATCTAAGGAGACCTTTTGGAAAACATATATTAGCTCCTTCTTTGGTCTACTTTATACACTTATGATGGTAAGGACGTAGTAATAGTTTTCCTTTTATCACGTTTGATAACACAACATATTCAAACCATAATAATTCCTAAGTTATGGTAACACAAAATCTTTTTTTTTTTAAACATATTTACAAGCAAATTCATTACCACAACATTCAAAATAGTACATGAACATTTCACCGTCTTCTCCTCCTACCGGCTCCCGCCGGCCCCTTCCTACAGTGACAAACATAAACTACTTTCATAACACCGTCTTCTCCTCCTACCGGCTCCCGCCGGCCCTTCCTACAATGATCACACCCTTTTACACCGTCTTCTCCTCCTACCGCTCCCGCCGGGCCCTTCCTACAATTAGATGAACTTCATTTTTCCACTGTCTTCCCCCTTCCTACTCTTAATTGACAAACATAGGGATTCACCATACTAACGTATAGATCCCACAATCAATACATTCATATATGGCGTATCTAATTATATCATTTCATAACTTACACAATTATATGTTTTGGCAAGATCATATAATCAACAATTTCACATATCATTCATCTATTCAATCATAACAACATATAAATTCTACAAGCGACCCACACATATATTGCATGACAAAAATATACTATGGCATAGGTTACATAATCAACATGTTATGGCAAAATCACAAAATAGACATATTCACATGTCGTCAACATATTTAATCATGCTATTATATGTATATTACTATAGCAAGTAGTACAAAGTATTTCATGTGGGATTGTCAAGGTATTATAATAAGGACTTAAGCATTTCACATACATAGCTTGTAACGTATCTATTAAAGTACCCTTACCTTCTAGACAAACCCATCACCACTCACATTACTTATACTATAAACTTACATTCAATTGTTACGAACACAAAACACAATAATTTATACACTACTTTCTAATAAAAAAT